>JAOTNS010001081.1:0-21396 GCA_028476615.1 Culter alburnus
CCATTGACATGCTCTGATGGGGGGCTGCCGTATACCTGACTTGGTGAGTGGACCTCTACGCTCCACCTCTGCTGACTTAACCAGCATATTCATTGCCAAGGCAAACAATGTCACGGAAATAGTACATCCAGTGATAATGCCCTTCTCAAGCCGATGAAATGCTGATGTTTCTGCTCCAGAGGTGACTCTCAAACTGAAAGAATTGTAATAATCCAGTATGAGGTTCTTGATCTTATCTGGAACGTAATGACGGTCAAGTGAGGTTTCTACCAGCTTATGTGGGATTGACCCGTAGGCATTATCGTTTCAGCGTCTGTAGAAAGTTCACATGCTCAAAGTCTAGACTGACTGCATCTTTAAATGTGTTATTATCAGTGTCCTTCATGATTCACTCAACCCTGTTACTTCTGACATGATTTCCTGCTTTCAAAAACACCCAGGAAGTGACATCATCCTGGCTCTCTACAGCATGATGGGAGGACAAGAAAGAATCTCAATCCATTGTCTCAGTTTTTACACAAATTAATGACTGCATTCATCAACCCTGTTACCAAAGTTACTGTAAGAAGAGATTTTGCTCAAGTTACACTTACAACCCTGTCAGCCATTCTGGAAAGTTCATTTACTTCAAACATTTTGGTGTTTACAGTTTATTCCTAAAAATAACAATGTTGTAATCTATATTGAAAATGCCTAAATTCTGGAAACACTCTTGCAATCTGTGAAGCAGATATTGAAATAATGTGAAATAAATATTTAGTTTGATCTGATGTTGACAATCATTATGAAAGTTTCTCAAACTTCCCTTTACTGAGCTTTTGTGAGAAAAGAACATTATGTCTCATTTCACAGTTCAACTGTTTCTCTAAATGCAGAAGTGCTTGAATCTTTCTTTCATGAATGTTGTTCAGCATCATGAATGAATGAAGAATAAACACCAACCTCTTTGTTCTTCAGTATCTTCAGTGTGTTTCATTCTGCAGGGTTCTGGATCACTCATGTTCTCACTGTCCTCTTTAATAAACTCAGTCTTTGCAGATTTCAGCTCTTCCTGGTGATCTGATGCTCGTCTGATGGGAATATTCCAGCATTTATTGATGAACTGCTGTGGGAGGAGCTTCACTGATGATGTGTGTGTGATGTGGGAGGAGCTTCATTGATAGTGGCCTGTAGTGGGCGGGTCTTCGTTGACTGAACTACAGATTGGTTGGAGGAGCTGGTCTGTCAAAATCAGTTACTGTGTTTGTTTTTATAGGGTTAAAGACCAGATATCAAATTTTAGTATCTGCATCAAATTAAAATGTACAAAAGCGAATTTAAATAGAAAACCCATTAAATCCAAGTGTCTATTTTAATGTTTCAAATTACTTTTGTGAAAACCAAATGTTTTAATGTTCCATCATCATTTAGTGTAACAGATATATTTATGTACAAATGAAACAACAGTTATTTTGACCTGTACTTAATAAAATATATAAAAGGATGAGAGGTCATACTCAATTTAATTATATTTTAAAATGATTAAAACTTCTGACAAATGAGTGAAATCTAGTGGTTTGAAGGAAAGTGGCAAATAATAATGATTTAAATGACAATGAAAGAGTATTTGTCAGAAAATGATTCTTGTTCTAATACTGACAAGTTGTTTTCTTTCTTTCTTCTTTCTTTCTTTTTTTTAACTTTTTTTTTTTTTTTAACTATATTAACCCCTTTTATATTTGACTCTTAAACTAATTTCATTAATCATTTATATCCATCTATTGTAAAGCAACGGATACTAATTCAGAACTTTTTGTTTCTAATTCTAACTTTATTCTGTTTCTTCATTAAAATAATGGCAGATATCTAGAAAAGCTGTAAATAACTGTAAGAAAATAGAAATAAACACACTTATTTTAGTAATCAAATCCCCCAGTCCGTTGACAGCAATGAAATGAGCTTTAAGTGTCAATTTACAGCAGATCTGAAGACATCAGCATAATAAATGAGGTGAAAACAGGAACTATTGACATGAAATAAAGAGTGTTTTCAGCAGTTTCTCTGTTAATATTGATGATCCTCAGACTATCAACACTCATTCAACAAGACATTCAGATCATCTCACTTTATTCTGAGTGTTTGCTGTTAGAAACTGATTATTTGAGTAGGATATATGAGAAAAGACTATAAAACTGCTCTATTGAAAGACAATACTGATATTTCTCACAATATGACATTAATAACAAAAACAAACATAAGGACACTCACCATCATCAGCCACTAAAGATGAATAACTACAGCAATATGATAGATATGAATTGAAAGTTTGATTTTCTAATAAGTACATGATTGCAGTAGTGAAATTAGATCAGAAGAGCAATAATCATAAAACCTTTAAAAATAAAGTAGATTTGTTGTCATAATACAGAATCATCCTGTATTTAAGATATCAAAGCAGTGTTCAGTATTAAACTCATACGGATCACAGTTTGTCCAGTAAAGGCTACATGTAGATTAGAGAGGAAGAATTAAAGTGTGAACTCAATGTAAATGAAATACACTAAAATGAGTTTTCAGAAATATAAACCAGAATGAGAGTCTGAGGAGTGAAAGGTTTCCTCATGAACTGCATTAAGTGTAGATTATAGAGATTTTAAGTTGTATCTGCTTTATATCATAACCAATGAAATAAGTGTTTTTATTGTTATGACCGCCTCCTGTGAGACTTTCCTTAAACTGAGGCTCAAAACAGAAGCACAGGAGAGTCTTCTCCATCATTCCTGAAGATCTTCAGCCTGCGGCGGTGAGAACTTCATGATTGAGGCAGATCTGACCATCCTGACCCTACCTGAATAATCACAGGGTTAAAGCTGAATGATAAAAACACACACCGACTGACAATATATATGACATTTGAATATGTTTTGTAATATTTATGTAGTATTATCTGGAGATTAATATGAGCTTTGTTCATCATCACACATTTAAACTCCTCAGGATTGTTTTGGTGTTTCATATCAGGCTCATCTGTAGAGCATGTGTTGGTATCTCCTGCTTTCACACTCCATCACTGTGAGAAAAGAAGAAACTAATGTGAAATTATCACACATTTGATTTGAACAGACCACACAATTCTCTTCTTTTAAATTACATCATTATAAATAAAACATATACTTAAATATAACATCACTCTAAAATTAAAAGCAAAACATGTATAATAGTTTTAGATTAATGAGCATATAAATAAAAGTCTGAGACGGGGAGAGTTTTCAGTTTCTGCACATAAAAACTGTTACATGTTAAAGATCTAATTACTTTATTACAATCAATGTTGTTATAAAATCAAACCATGTTTCATAGTTATAGTTAATTCAGAGTTATTTAGCAATAGTTGATGAATATGAGTGTCATTAGTGTTTGTTTTTGTATTATTAATGTCATATTGTGAGAAATAACAGTATTGTCTTTCAATATATCACTTTTATAGTCTTTTCTCATATATTATGACTCAAACAATCAGTTTCTAACAGCAAACACTCAGAATAAAGTGAGATGATCTGAATGTCTTGTTGAATGAGTGTTGATAGTCTGAGGATCATCAATATTAACAGAGAAACTGCTGAAAACACTCTTTTATTTCATGTCAATAGTTCCTGTTTTCACCTCATTTATTATGCTGATGTCTTCAGATCTGCTGTAAATTGACACTTAAAGCTCATTTCATTGCTGTCAACAGAATAATGTTCAATTTAGAAATAAAATGTTTTGAATTAGCATTAGTTGTTTTACAAGATTGATATAAATTCTGAATGCAATTAGTTTATGAGAGAAATACAAAAAGGTGTTAATATATATATAAACTTGTCAGTACAAAATCATTTGCTGACATTCAAACACTGTATTTAAGGATCCCAGTGCAGCTCTAATTGTATTTTTAAATATTTATGCTTTATATAGTGTATAGTTATACACTATTCTAAACCACTAAGTTTTAATCATATAAAATTTAACTAAATGTAGTTCTCTTATTATTTTATATATTTTTATTGAGTACAGGTAAAAATAACTGTTGTTTCCTTTTTACATTAAATATATCCGTTACACTAAATGATGATGGAACATTAAAACATTTTGTTTTTAAAAACAAAAGTGGTTTAAAACATTGAAATACACTTGCATTTAACGGGTTTTCTATGTTTAATTGATTTTTTACATTTAATTTGATGCAGACACTAAAATTTGTTATCTGGACTTTAAACCTATAAAACATAAGCACAGTAACTGATATTTTTTATTTTGGCTGATAAGCTCCTCCCATATCACTCACATCATCAGTGAGGCTCCTCCCACATCACCCACATAATCAGTGAAGCTCCTCCCACATCACTCACATCATCAGTGAAGCTCCTCCCACAGCGGTTCTCCAATAAATGTTGGAATATTCCCATCAGACGAGCATCAGAGCATCAGGAAGAGCTGAAATCTGCAAAGACTGAGTTTATTAAAGAGGACAGTGAGAACATGAGTGATCCAGAACCCTGCAGAATGAAACACACTGAAGATACTGAAGAACAAAGAGGTTGGTGTTTATTCTTCATTCATTCATGATGCTGAACAACATTCATGATAGAAAGATTCAAGCACTTCTGCACATTTAGAGAAACAGTCTATGAAATGAGACATAATGACCTTTTCTAACAAAAGCTCAGTAAAGGGAAGTTTGAGAAACTTTCATAATGATTGTCAACATCAGATCAAACTAAATATTTATTTCACATTATTTCAATATATGTATTGTGTTTATAGTGTTTCCAGAATTTCAATATAGTTTACAACATTGTTATTTTTAGGAATAAACTGTAAACACCAAAATGTTTGAAGTAAATGAACTTTCCAGAATGGCTGACAGGTTGTAAGTGTAACTTGAGCAAAATCTCTTCTTACAGTAACTTTGGTAACAGGGTTGATGAATGCAGTCATTTATTTGTGTAAAAACTGAGACAATGGATTGAGATTATTCTTGTCCTCCCATCATGCTGTAGAGAGAGTCTAGATGATGTCACTTCCTGGGTTTTTGAAAGCAGGAAATCATGTCAGAAGTAACAGGGTTGTGAATCATGAAGGACACTGATAATAACACATTTAAAGATGCAGTCAGTCTAGACTTTGAGCATGTGAACTTTCTACAGACGCTGAAACGATCATGACATGATGTCACACTCTGTGAATCTCTTTTAAAACATAAATAACAAATAATAATCATTTCAAAATGTACAATCTACTCTACTTTACTGCAAACTTCACTTGATCTTGTGTTTCTGGTGTCCCACATTCACATGTGTATGAATGGAAGTCAGTTTGAAGGAAAAGTCTAGTGTGACCAGCCCTTAATAATTACACAGTTTTAGGAAAATAAATTAAATATCAGTCTAAAAGTTGATGTCAAAATATGACTGTTAATACCACATTAGATATTTTTGTCATTGATTAAATATATTTACTATTATTGATTTTTTTTTTTAATCATTTCTCGATTTCCTACTTTGTCTTTTACTTATATCATGGTCATATTTGTCTGTAAGTGTATTTTGTAAAGTTTCTCTCAACATAAATAGTTTTTAAAACATTCTTAGAGGTTAAGTTCATTACAACAATGGTTTATAGATTTCAGTCTATATGCAGCCATTGAGGACTACAGCCATAGAGTGGATATTGATATTTTTGATATTTTTATAACATCATATGTCACCAAAGTCACCACATTTTTAGGTTTTGGTCTTACTGGAATGATTTTTTTTCTAAAGTAAAATAAATATTAAATATAACAACAATAAGCTTATTTTACATAAAAATATGGTACTTTTAGAGATAAATGAATAAAAAAAAAATCATAAAAAGTACATAAATTGATAGTTCTTATTTTATCAAAGATAGTGATATTTAAATTTAATAACCATTTGAAATTGGAGTCAGATTAAGCGTAGAGCTAAAGTAAAATTGAAACTAAATTAAAAAAAAAATTAGGTGATCTTTACAGGAGCGCTGAAAAGACATACACACATTATATCTTCACCCAGACCTCTGGATTGTGTTGCTGAGATGACCGGTGAGTCTGTACAATTGGAAGATTAATGTTAAAGTTAATCAGGGACATATGCAATTAATTATGATAATGCAAACGCAACAAAATCATCAGGATATTTTATAGCAAGTTTTATTTTATTTTGATTTACTGAAAATTAAATGAATCTTTTTTTCTCTTTCATTTCAGAGCTGATGGAAGTGAAGGAGGAGAGTGAAGAACTGAGTGAAGTGGAGGAGAAACATCATGACAAACCTGGAGAAAAACCTTTGAGTTGCTCAAAGACTAAAAAGACATTTTTAAAGAAAAGAAGAGCAGAGAAATCTACAACCTGCACTCAGTGTGGAAAGAGTTTCTCAACAAAACAAAGTCTTGATGTTCACATGAGAGTTCATACAGGAGAGAAGCCGTTCACATGTGATCAGTGTGGGAAGAGTTTCTCAACAAAACAACATCTTGATGTTCACATGAGAGTTCATACTGGAGAGAAGCCGTTCAAATGTGGTCAATGTGGAAAGAGCTTCACAAACAAACGTAATCTTGATGTTCACATGAGAGTTCATACTGGAGAGAAGCCGTTCAAATGTGATCAGTGTGGGAAGAGCTTCACACAAAAAGTACATCTTAATGATCACATGACAGTTCACACAGGAGAGAAGCTGCACACATGTGATCAGTGTGGGAAGAGCTACACACGATCATCACTCCTTAAAGAACACATGAGGATCCACACCGGAGTGAGACCGTTCACATGTGATCAATGTGGGAAGAGTTTCATGCGATCACAACACCTTAAAGAACACAAGATGATCCACACCGGAGTGAGACCTTTCACATGTGATCAATGCGGAAAAACATTTCTTCTGGAAAAAACTCTGAAGACACACTTGAGAGTTCATACGAAGGAGAAGCCATATTCATGTTCTGTGTGTGGAAAGAGTTTTTCACAGCTGTATAGTTTACATACACATCAGAAAACACATACTGGTGTGAGAGAGTACATGTGCTTTGAGTGTGAGAAGACTTTTACTACAGCGAACAGTTTAAAACTGCACCAGAGAATTCACACTGGAGAAAAACCTTACAAGTGTTCACACTGTGACAAGAGATTCAATCAGTCATCATCTCTGAAAACACATGAGAGGATCCACAGCAGAGAGAAGCCGCACACATGTGATCAGTGTGGAAAGAGTTTTTCTATTAAAAGTCACCTGAAGATACACATGAAGATCCATGCAGTGGAGAAACCACATCACCACAGCTGAGAAGAGACTCAAAAGAGACTCAGCCAAATCTCTCCTCTCCACCTATAGTTGGCGCTGTTGCTCTGTGTCTGCTGTTGAATTATCCAGGTTGTGGATGAGGAGCGACCCCTGATGTGATTGTGTACATACAGTAGTACATAGTTCAGTGCTATATAAATGCTTCATTCATTCATTTATTCATAGTTAGCCGTTTCTCAATATGCGTTATTGTCTGTTCTTGTGAAATTCATCAGTTGCTGTCCAAGTTCTGATCCAATTCAAAGTTCACATCTAGCCAAAGAAAATTTCATATCCCCGGATGTGTTCTTGATCCACCCCTTTTATCGAGTCTTACCTCGGCTAGTCCTTCTGATGATTGCCACTGGCTCTGATGTCTCTGTAGTGGTTAAACATGAGATATAATTCATCTTTTGTATATATAACGGGTAATCTTTGGTCTCATGAATTTATAATTTGTTGAATTGAAAGTGAAGTTTCATTACTTTACCGTTGTAGCCTAGTAGAGTGCCAACTTTGTACATTTGACTGAATTGTTTGCTTTATTTCTGCAGCTTCTTGTGCCTTACTTATACTTTTCTAATGGTTATTATTGATCATTAAAACTAACAAAAAGAAACAGTGTTGTGTTTTATGTTTGCAGACTATTTGCACATATTACCTGAACCACATATGTTTAATTGTTTTTAAATATAAACAAAATATGTTTTATAGTTTATTTGGTTATAAATATACATGCTGTGAAGATAATCAATGAGCGTGTTGCCTAAACTACATGCATGGCTATTAATATGTTTAAGATTTTTTAAATGAAAATAAAATATACTTACAGAGATAACTGGAGTAGCCAGAGTGAGCTGAGTGATGTTATCAAGTACGCTGCTGTATCATGAATCACCGGACTTGTGTCCTCAGGGAGTCCATTCTCCTGAGTCACACTTGTCAAGTCTGAACTACCGAATCTGCTGATCGGAGCGCCAAAGTCACGTGATTTCAGCCATCTGGCAGTTTGACCCACGATCCGAATTATGATTCGATACACTGATTCATTTATGATCCGTTGCTTCCTGAAGCAGTGTTTTGTAATCGGCCATCACTAAATAAGTCGTTATTTTGTTCCCTTTCATGGGAACTATCGACGCTACGTCGAATGACATTATGGGAACACTCTGCGTGATTGCGTCATGAAGCACTTCTGTATCCAACTAATGATGAGACGAGACGTCAGAGGCGGGTGACGTCACGGACCAGGAAACTATAAAGCATAACCAGAACAAAGAACGCTAGCTACTGTTATCTTCAGCAAGCGCTATCTGTATCTCGTGTGTCTTATTTGGTGTTGTCTGTCTTTATTACATTCTGATATCTTCATCTGAGGACAAGAATCAGCAAGCACATATTCACATATATTATAGAAACACCTTATATAATGGCGGAAAAAGACACAAAACAGGACAAGCAGCAGTTTAGGAAGTGTGTGCCTTCCTGCACTTGATTCATCTCGGGTGGGGACACACACGAGATGTGTGTAATCTGCCTGGGAGCCGAGCATGCACAGGCAGCTCTCGAGGGAGCTGTCTGTGTTCACTGTGACCGGCTCGCTCTCAGATTCCTGAGATTGCGGCAGGCACTCTTCGAGGAGCGTGCTGCGGCCGGCGTTCCCCGCGGATCTGGTCCCGCTGCTGCTGAGGCACAACGAAGGCTGCATTCGTGGGGTTCACAAATGGATCTGGTAGAGGGGGTTGAGACGGGCTCTGCCTTATCTCTTCCCTTACCTGCCAGACCCAGTGTCTCTCCTTTGGTGGTGGAAGCACGCGCTGCGGTTTCTTCCCCCTGGAGGGAGACACTGGCGCTCAACGTATCTTCCTCCGAGGAGGTTGATGTGGTGAGCGTCGAGGTTGGTGATGAGGAACCGCCATCCTCATCTCCAGCTTATGAGGAGCTACTGGAGGTAGTGACTAGGGCAGTCGATAAGCTGAAAATAGACTGGCCAGCGGAGAAAAGCAACACTCAATGAGCGCTTTCTCCCCGCATGGTCACTACCCCAGCGTCAGGGTTTGCCGTTCTTTTCCGATCTCCACACTGAGTTGTCGAAGTCGTGGAATAGACCAGTTCAGTACTGTGTTTTCAGCCCCCAAACGTCAACATACAGTAACATCTTGGGGCTGAAACACCATGGCTTTCTCTCTCCCTCAAGTCCCCGACATTGCCCACTAAACCTCTAAAGACAACATAGAGTTTAGTGAGCAAGGCTTATTCAGCAGCAGGTCAGGCTGCAGCTTGCCTTCATACAATGTCGATCTTGCAAGCTTATCAGGCTGACCTGCTGGGGGAAATCGATGAAAGTAGGGAAGTGTCATTTGAGTCAATACAGGAGCTCAGGAAAGCGACAGATCTAGCTCTCCAGAGAGGAGAGGCACCTGTGGCTCAATTTGTCTGATATTAAGTAAAAAGACAAAAATATTCTCTTGGATGCGCCGCTGTCTCCTGTGGGCCTATTCGGTGACGCAGTGTCAACTGTCGTCGATAGGTTCCAGGAGACATGTAAACAATCAGCGGCCTTCCAGAGATTCCTTCCCCGCCGCATTCATCCTCCCTGAGGCTGCTGAGCAGGAGCGGTCTCGCCCGATAGCCGGCTCCTTCGCGCACAAAGCACAGCAAAAAAACAGTGTGGCCACCTGGGGGTAGGTTGGATCTGAGGACCGTCATTATCTCTCGGAAGGCTTCAAAGAAGAAGAAGTCCTGAAGCCAGCCATCCAGGACTCACGAGGGCAGCCCTCTCTGGTGGGGTTTGGTTATTAAAATATCAAATGTCCGTTCCCCTTTGGCGCCCCCAGGGGGCCGTCCTGCCAACCCTGCCACCCAGTGTGCATCAGGGCACAGCGGTCTCCACTGATCCTCCAAGGAGGGTCAGCCGTCACTTGATTCGTTTGTCTACCGGTGCACCGTGTCAGACCAATGAGCCAAGTGCTCAAAAAACACCAGAGGCCAGTCTCGAGAGACTGGTTCCCTTAGTAGAATTTATGGAAGAATGGAAACGTCTCCCGAATATTTCAAAATGGGTGCTGCTCATGATAGAACAGGGTTACAGAGTACAGTTCGGTTCTCGACCGCCCAGGTTCAACGGGGTCCTTCCCACAGTGGTGGCCCCAGAGCAGTCTCTGCTTATGGAATAAGAGGTTATGATGTTTTTGCAAAAAAGAGCTATAGAAAGGGTTCTTCCTCCCAGCAAAATGTCAGGCTTCTACAGCCGTTACTTCATTGTTCCAAAGAAGGATGGAGGGTTGTGTCTGATCATAGATTTACGTGTGTTAAATCGTTCTGTACGAAAGTTAAAGTTCAAAATGCTTACACTCAAACAGATTGTCCCACAAATCAGGTTCGAGGACTGGTTTGTGGCGATAGACCTGAAAGACGCATACTTTCATGTATCCATCCATCCTTCTCACAGGAAGTTCCTCAGGTTTGCTTTCAGGGGCAAAGCTTACCAATACAAGGTTCTTCCCTTCGGCCTATCTCTATCACCCCGCACGTTCACGAAGTGCGTGGATGCAGCACTGGCTCCGCTGAGATTCCAGGGCATCCGCGTACAGAACTATATCGACGATTGGTTGATACTAGCTCAAACAGAACAGTTGGCAGTTCAACATCGAGATGTTGTTCTGTCGCACATGAAGAGGCTTGGGCTGAGGCTCAATGCCAAGAAAAGTGTGCTGGCTCCGAGTCAAATTACCAACTACTTAGGGGGTAGTTTGGGATTTCACTACGATACAGGCATATCTATCCCCTGCTCGTGTGAGTTCCATTCTCGGGGCTGTGAATGGGGTGAAGTTAGGTCAGTCACTCACTGTAAAACAGTTTCAGAGACTGTTGGGTCTGATGGCAGCTGCGCCCAGCGTGATACCTTTTGGCCTTCTGTACATGAGACCCTTACAGTGGTGGCTCAGGACCAAGGGGTTTTCTCTGAGGGGAAATCCTTTTCGCATGATCAAACGGCGATGCCTTCGTGCTCTGGTCATGTGGAAAAATCCTTGGTTCCTGTCCCGGGGACCCGTGTTGGGGACTTCTTGTCGTTGTGTAATGCTTATGACAGATGCTTCCTACACGGGCTGGGGGGCGATCATGAGTGGTCGCTCAGCTCAGGGTCTATGGGAGGACCATCAGCTCTCCTGGCACATAAATCGGCTGGAGATAATGGTGGTATTTCTTTCATTGAAACACTTCCTCCTAGACCTGAGGGACCATCACGTGTTTGGTCCGTATGGACAACACGACGGTGGTCTCATATATAAACCATCAGGGGGTCTGCGGTCTCGCCGACTTTGCAACTTGGCCCGTCGGATTCTCCTGTGGGCCCAGGGAAAGCTCCTCTCACTGAAAGCAGCATATATTATATGTGGGAGCAGACGCCCTGTCAAGGCAGGGGCCGAGGCCCGGGGAATGGAGACTCCACACTGAGGTGGTGGAGCTCATTTGGAAAAATTTTGGTCAAGCAGAAGTAGACCTATTTGCTTCGGGAGAGACAACCCAGTGTCCACTGTGGTACTCCCTCTCGCATCCAGCACCCCTGGGTCTGGATGCCATGCTGCAGATGTGGCTGAGGCTGGAAAAAGTACGCCAGGAAGGGGTCAGCCTAATACCGGTGGCCCCGTACTGGCCAACGAGGATATGGTTTGCGAACCTAATATCTCTATCAGACGGCTCTCTGATGGAGCTTCCTCTCAGGCAGGATCTCCTTTCCCAAGTGGGCGGCACGATACTCCATCCCCGACCGGAATTATGGAAGCTGTGAGCCTGGCCTCTGAGGGGGCAAGGCTCATAGATTCCGGTCTCCCAACCGAGGTTGTGGAGTCCATTCTTCATTCCAGAGCTCCCTCCACAAGGAAGCTGTATACCTATAAATGGAAATTGTTTTCTACATGGTGTAGTCAACATAATGTGGACCCTGTCCAGTCATCTATCAGCCTTGTGCTTCAGTTCCTCCAAGAGAAATTCTCGGAAGGTTTATCTCCTTCAACTTTGAAGGTTTATATAGCAGGCATTTCTGCTCATCATGTTTCTATAGGGGATTCCTCGGTGAGTCGAGACCCCCTTGTCATACGCTTCCTTTGTGACACGTGGAGGTTGAGGCCTGTAGTGCATACAAGAACTCCTACTAGGGACTTGGCTATAGTGTTAGAGGGGTTAGCTGAGGCTCCCTTCGAACCACTAGAAGAGGTATCAGAGAAGTTCCTTAGTCTAAAAACGATATTTCTTTTGGCAATCTCGTCTCTTAAAAGAATAGGAGATTTACAAGCAGTCAGTTGCTCCTTCATGTCTGGAATTTGCGCCTGGTATGGTGAAGGCTTTCCTACACACTAGACCTGGCTATGTGCCAAAGGTCCCCACCAACGTCCCAAGTCCCATAGTACTTCAGGCTTTCTGTCCTCCTACTTCTGTAAATTCGGATCAGGAGAAACGTAGTCTGCTTTGCACAGTTAGGGCTTTGGATGCTTATGTCCACAGAGCTGCCCTATGGCAGAAAACAGATCAATTGTTTGTATGTTATGGGTCCCCTAAGAAGGGGGGCCCAGCATCTAAGCAGAGGATGAGTAAGTGGGTGGTTGAGCCCATCTCACTTGCCTATGGAGTGTCTGGACAGCCATGTCTTTTAGTTGTCCGTTCTCATTCCACCAGGGGTATGGCGGCTTCTAAAGCATTAATGTCAGGAGTGTCATTGAATGATATATGTGATGCAGCTGGATGGTCATCCCAGCACACACATTTATTAGGTTTTATAACCTAGACTTAAGCTCTACTCCCGACAGGTACTCGGTGATACGGCATAGTTGGGACAGCGTTCCCATAATGTCATTCGACGTCGCGTTGATAGTTCCGATGAAAGGGAACGTCTCGGGTTACTGGTGTATCCCTTGTTCCCTGAACAAGGGAACGAGACGCTACGTCACGTTGCCATACCCCCAGCGTACCTATGAGCATCTTGCTTCAGCCATAATCCAGAAGCTAGTAACCCGAGACGTTTTTTTTTTTGCCACACCAAAAATATTCTCGTCACTTTATAATATTAGTATTGAACCACTGTGTTCACATGAACAGATTTAGATGTGTTTTTAGTACCTTTAAGGATCTTGAGAGAGAAAGTGTCATTGCTCCCTATATAAGCCTCATGGAGCCATTGGATTTTAACTAAAATATCTTAATTTGTGTTCCAAAGATCAACGAAGGTCTTACGGGTGTGGAACGGCATGAGGGAGAGTAATAAATGACAGAATTTTTCATTTTTTGGTGAACTTACCCTTTAAGTGTCAATTTATAGCAGATCTGAAGACATCAGCATAATAAATGAGGTGAAAACAGGAACTATTGACATGAAATAAAGAGTGTTTTCAGCAGTTTCTCTGTTAATATTGATGATCATCAGACTATCAACACTCATTCAACAAGACATTCAAATCATCTCACTTTATTCTGAGTGTTTGCTGTTAGAAACTGATTATTTGAGTCAGGATATATGACAATTGCTGTCAAGTACAGCAAAGGAAATTCCATTTTAAATTTGATCTCCTGTCTGGAGGAAGTTAAAATGTGGCTGTCTGAAAACTTTCCTGTGTATAAAGCTTTACATGGGTTAGCACCAGAGTACCTTTCCGATCTTCTTCCGATCTTCATCCTTACTCTGCTCCAAGATCTCACCACTCATGCAATAAATTCCTTCTCTCGCTTCCTCGGTCCCGCTTAAAGACCAAGGGTGACCAAGCTTTTGCTGTTGCGGCTCTGAGGTTGTGGAATGCGCCTCCAGTTGGCGTGAGGTCTTCACCCACATTGGACACTTTTAAATTTAGCCTAAAGATTTATTTAGCTTATGATGTCGCCTGAATTATAAAAGGCATTTGGAGTGGTTTATGGTCTATCTTGAAACTGCTTCATCGAGCCCCTCTTCAGCAAGCCTAATTAGCTAACCTAATACCCTAAAGATTATATGGGCAAACAAACTCGTTAAATATCTATTGGTATTATAATTTATTCTCATAAAAAAAGCAAATAACACTTGTTAGAATCTAATAATTCATCTTAATAATACAAATTCAAAAAGATCTATTTGGCTTGAGCGATGCAGCACAGAAAAGCTGGTACCAGGGTATCACATGGAAGACTCAGACACAGAGAGTGCAGGTTCAACCAAGATACAAAGTTTATTCGGCCAGAGAGCCAATTATATATTGAAAATATAAGAAGTGAAAATGACAACTCAGCATTAATACAATCAGTAGGGGTTGTACCCAACTCTAAGAAAAGTAACATGTTCTCTAAGCATGATGTAATGGCTAGACAGAGATCCAGAGACAAAGAAAAACAGGCACAGGATGTTCTTAGAATATTACAACACTTGACAGCGCAAAGGTTCATGTTATTTGAATCAGGATAAAAAGCAGTCCTGTGTGAAAACTGTGAAAACGAAGCTTCAGACGTCACAGATCACATGGTTATAGTAAAACTTATCAAGGTCTGTTACAGTGCTTCACTGTGAGATGTTTAGTTTTTTTGAAAAAAGCATCGAAGCTTCGGTGTTAAACGTCACATCAATAACTTGTATTATGTTTGTTTCAGTAAATGTTTACTGTGCTTGGATTATACTCTCATCCTCTGAAACAGCCACCGTTACAAATAGATCAAACTCTGTGTTGAAGTGAATCTTCTGCAGGTGAATCATGATGATTGTGAATGTGTTTTTCAGTGAGGAATGAAACTGCAGACGAGTTTCAGCTGATAAACATTTGTCTGTTTCACTAGTAAAACACTGATTCAGATCTGATTCAGACTCACTCCAGTTTGAATGTGAACAGGCATTTGTTTCTGTCATATTGTCTGATATTTGTGACCATTGCATGTTTAAACATGTTTGAATCTGCATTCTTTTGATGGGCAGAAATGGTTCAGGGAAAGCTCATCAGGAGGAAGCTCTATACTTGTTGAAACAAGGTTTAAAGAGTATGCGTCTGAAATGTGTGATAGTAAAAAAAAAAAAACGATTGGAGAGAAACAGGTGCATGTAATTATTTCTCCAGATCAACTGGATCCAGATCTGAATAAAGAGAAGCTGGAGATAATGAAAGAGCAGCTGGTCTCTGGATGTTCAGCAGGTCTCAGTTCAGTTCTCCTCACCGTTCCTCTAGAGGAACCTGTGGGAAATGAGGAAGAGATCCTGGATTTCATGAAGTGTTTATTTGCTCCTGGAGTTCAGAAGTACATCATGGTTCTGTTCACACATAAAGAGCTGGAGAATCTGGAACAGGCATTGATGAACATGTAAATCTGAAAGATTGTGCTGATCTCGAGCGACTGTTGACTGAATGTGGAGGAACATTTTACTCTTTCAATATCAAGAGTAAATCAGTCATTCGGGTAAAAGAAATACTGTAGAAGATTAAAGGAATTTTGGGAGATTTATCTTGGAATGAATGAAGAGGAGCAACAGCAGAGTCAATAATGTCAGTTGTAGGTAGTTTTATTGTTGTGAATGTTGTAAATAACATTAATTACAGAAACATATGGCAGTTTGTTAGTTTGTCCCACTGATCATAATGGAAGAATCCATACAGTCTGTTTTAACAGTGAATTAATTGTTCTGTTGTAACTTCTGGAGAGTCTCCAGCTGAAGATCCAGATTCATCAGGTTCCTGAGAGGAAAGATCAGATCAGGCTGATGCAGCTGGGAAAACAGGATCTGGGACTGTGTTTCAGTCTGTGGTGATGTGGTTTCTCCACTGCATGGATCTTCATGTGTATCTTCAGGTGACTTTTAAAACTGAAACTCTTTCCACACTGATCACACGTGTGCGGCCTCTCTCTGCTGTGGATCATCTCATGTCTTTTCAGAGATGATGACCGACTAAATCTCTTGTCACAATGTGAACACTTGTAAGGATTTTCTCCAGTGTGAATCTTCTCATGAGTTTTCAGATGTGATGACTGATTGAATCTCTTGTCACAGTGTGAACACTTGTAAGGTTTTTCTCCAGTGTGAATTCTCTGGTGCAGTTTTAAATCGTTTGCTGTAGAAAAAGTCTTCTCACACTCAAAGCACATGTACTCTCTCACACCAGTGTGAGTTTTCAATGTCGATGTAAATTTTGCAGCTGTGAAAAAATCTTTCCACACACAGAACATGAAAGTGGCTTCTCCTTTGTATGAACTGTCAGGTGAGTCTTCAGATTTGATGCCCAGAGAAATGTTTTGCCACATTGATCACATGTGAACGGCTTCTCTCCTGTGTGGACTCTCATGTGAGCATCAAGACTTTCTTTTGTTGAGAAACTCTTTCCACGCTGAGTGCAGGTTGTAAATTCCTCTGCTCTTTTTTGCTTTACAAATGTCTTTTCAGTCTTTGAGTGACTTAAAGGTTTTTCTCCAGGTTTGTCATGATGTTTCTCCTCCACTTCACTCAGTTCTTCACTCTCCTCCTTCACTTCCATCAGGTCTGAAATGAAAGAAGAGACTTCATTTTCAGTACATCAAAGCATTTAAATAATAAAGAATATGAAGTGGAAAGCATAACTGAGCCTTCATGTACCGAAGTAGACAACTGCTATAAAATATTCTGATCACTTTGATGCCATTTTATCAATTAATTACATATCCCTGAAACTTAACATGAATGAAGTACACTAATCTTCAATTATTAGAATTTAAAACATTATAGACAAATCACCATGTTTCTATAGTGAGAACTATTACTAATAACTATAAATCAGCTTTTTCTTAAGTCAAGTTTTCAACACTGTCAGCCAATCTGGAAAGTTCATTTACTTGATACAGTTTATGGTTTATACTTTTTTTTTTTTTTTTTAATTTGTCTATAATTTTGGTTACATTGTTGCAAATTTTGAACCAGATATAAAATAAATGTAAAATAAAACAATCTGTATTTTGACCTGATGTTGACAATCAATATGAATATTTCTCAAATCTCACTGTACTGACTATTTGTTGAAAATTAGATTAACTGTTTATCTAAATGTCAGAAGTGCTTGAATCTTTCTATCATGAATGTTGTTCAGCATCATGAATGAATGAAGAATAAACACCAACCTCTTTGTTCTTCAGTATCTTCAGTGTGTTTCATTCTGCAGGGTTCTGGATCACTCATGTTCTCACTGTCCTCTTTAATAAACCCAGTCTTTGCAGATTTCAGCTCTTCCTGATGCTCTGATGCTCGTCTGATGGGAATATTCCAACATTTATTGATGAACTGCTGTGGGAGGAGCTTCACTGATGATGTGATTAATGTGGGAGGAGCTGATCTGCCAAAATCCAAAAAATATATCAGTTACTGAGTTTGTTTTTATGCTCATTGAACAACCAAATAAAAATAATGTCAATTATTCTAAGTATAATGATAAGAAAAACAGTTGAAGCATAAAGACAGAAACAAATATACATATCTGTAGTCATCAAATCTGCTCAGTCTTTTTACAGCAATGAAATGAGCTTTAAGTGTCAATTTACAGCAGATCTGAAGACATCAGCATAATAAATGAGGTGAAAACAGGAACTATTGACATGAAATAAAGAGTGTTTTCAGCAGTTTCTCTGTTAATATTGATGATTCTCAGACTATCAACACTCATTCAACAATACATTTAGATCATAAGCAGATCTCCTTACTTCATTCTAAGTGTTTGCTGTTAGAAAGTGATTTTTTGAGTCAGGATATATGAGATTAGACCATAATCTGTTATTTCTCATATTTTGACATGGTTTAACAGAAAAACAAACATTAATGACACTCATCTTCATCAACCACTGCTGCTTAATAACTATGAATTAACTATGAAACATGGTATGATTTTATAATAACAACATTCTTTGTGATAAGGCAATTTTATTTGTATAGCACATTTCATACACAATGGCAATTAAAAGTGCTTTACATAATGAGGAAACACATTCATAATAATAATAAAGAAATAGAAATAACAGTAAAGAAATAGAAATAACAGTAAAAACAGTTCATTCCGCTATCTGGATGGAAGAGCTAGGAAGTTTCAGGGAGTTTTTTGTTGTCCATCAGAGCGGATCTAAATCACATGTCAGGACCACTGTCTAGCTCTACCTATTGAAGCACTTTGAACTGATACACAAAGTTTCAAACTCCCCTTTTGCCAACACATCTCAAACTGTGCCACACAGCCCCAGTCCCCCTTTTGGAGATATCTTAACTATGCAATGCAGTTGAAATTCCCCCTTTGGAAAGTGTCCTGACTGTAAACCCCTTCCAAGTACCACAGAGTCAGATAGCCCAACCATCATGGTTTGTCTCCTTATCCAAATTTCACAAATTCTTTCTTCCTTATTCTCCCAGCTCTTTCAGACAGACAGACAGCAAGATTTAATAAAGTAATTAGATTTTTTTAACATGTAACACACCCTACTGGAAAGATCTTACTTAGAGAAGAACTGATATTGTTTTCAATACTGGAATTTCTCTAATTAAACTTGCATTCAAAACAAAATTGGAATATAAAAGTCCAAATTCATAAATAAAATACATGGTCAAATGGAGAACATAAATAACATGGGAGTCTTATTTTGCATAAAGGTTAACATTCATAGTAAACTACTAAATGGTTTATGTGTTGTTAAATTGTTACAAATTCTCCCAGTCTAGGGTTGGGAGACTGTAATGGGATTAAATTAAACCAAAAGGGCGAAACGTAAACCAAAAAAAAAAAAAAATGGAGGATTCCCTTTAGTCCTCTGCCCCAGAAATGTGTCAAGGAAAATGGAATCAAATAATCTTCAGGAGACGGACTAGTCAAAACAACAAACAAAAGGATTACTTACTATTGCCCTTTCTCTAGCTCAGCATTCCTGTCAGCAATGGGCAGAATCCCAGATTTTGAGCAGTTAAGGGAATATCCTGATCCTTACCAAAATGGTTTAACAGATTATGAACTGACAGAAGTGATGAAGATGGGTTTGTGATATATAAAATAATGTTATCCACATTCAAACTTATTTTATGATGGTGATGTTTTGATTTGATTCCATATATGTTATGTGATTGTCTTACTGCAGCTACCAAGAGTTGAATGAAAAGTGCAAAGAGTAGCAGTAACAGTGGGCAGCCTTGTCTTCTACCTCTTTTTAAGTAAAATTGATTTGATATAATACCACTACTAGTTATGACCGATGCTGTTGGTGTATTAGAGTGTTTTAATCCAGCTGATGATATATGATTTAAAACCAAAGTGACTAAGTGCAGTGAAAAGAAAGGACCATTCTACCCTATCAAATGCCTTTTCTGCATCTAAAGATACAGTCATAAATGGTGGTCTGTGCATTTGATGAATTGTTATAGAAATCAACTATACTTTTAAACCTTTTAGTATTTTCTGAGGATTGTGTCCCTTTTATGAAGTCAGTCTGGTCAGGGTGTATCAAGATTGATATCACAGATTGTAGTCTTCCCACCAGTGCTTTACTAATATTTTAAATCAACATTAATCATGATTTTGGATGGTAGTTGGAACCTTGGGTGTGATCCTTGTTTGGTTATAGAATGAGAGAAATGTAAGCAGTATTCATATGTTGCTGTATTATTCCATTCCTTTTTCATGAATTTTGCATAGAGTTTTAAGAAACATAGGAGAGATTAGTGGCCAGAAATGACTATAGAACTCTGCTGGGAAGCTGTCTGGTCCAGGTGATTTGTTATTTGGTAGGCAATGGAGTGCTTTTGTGATTTCTTGGATGGATAAAGTTTTTTTGTAATTGATGATTGTGTGGGTGATACCTGAGGCAATGAGACACCCCTCAGAAAGATTCTATTTAATGATGCATTTTTGTCCATAGAGTAGTGATTTGAGTAAATAAGCTAAATAAATCATTTGTTTCAGATGGATTTTGAGTTATAATGCTGGAGTGATCCTTTATAGATTTTTCAGTTTGCTTGCTTTAGTTATTTGTTTTGGTTATACGTTTGAATGGATAGGTCTCTATAGCTCAGCATTCCAGTTCACTTTAGCAATGGGCAGAATCTCAGATTTTGAGCAGTTAATGGAATATCCTGATCCTTTACCAAAATAGTATTGTCTTTCAATAGAGCAGTTTTAATAGTCTTTTCTTATATATCCTGACTCAAACAATCAGTTTCTAACAGCAAACACTCAGAATAAGTGAGATGATCTGAATGTCTTGTTGAATGAGTGTTGATAGTCTGAGGATCATCAATATTAACAGAGAAACTGCTGAAACACTCTTTATTTCATGTCAATAGTTCCTGTTTTCACCTCATTTATTATGCTGATGTCTTCAGATCTGCTGTAAATTGACACTTAAAGCTCATTTCATTGCTGTCAACAGACTGAGGGGATTTGTTGACTACAAATAGTGTGTTTATTTCTATTTTTCTTACAGTTATTTACAGCTTTCTAGATATCTGCCATTATTTTAATGAGAAAAACAGAATAAGTTAGAATTAGAAACAAAAACGTTCTGAATTAGCATCAGTTGCTTTACAATAGATGGATATAATGATTAATGCATTAGTTTAAGGGTCAAATATAAAAGGGGTTAATATAGCAAACAAAAGAAAGAAGACAGACAGAAAGAAAGAAAGAAAGAAGAAAGAAAGAAAAGAAAGAAAGACAGAAGAAGAAAGAAGAAAGAAAGAAAGAAAGAAAGAAAACATTTTATCAGGTATTTGTACAACAAGAATCATTTCTGACATTCAAACACTGTATTAAAGGATCACAGTGAAGCCCAAATACTCTAATTGTCATTTTAAATCTTTATACTTTACCACTTTCCTTCAAACCACTAGATTTCACTCATTTGTCAGCAAGAATGTTTTAATCTTTTAAAAGTATGATCTCTTATTATTTTATATACTTTATTAAATATATATGTTACACTGAATGATGATGACATTAAAACATTTGTGTTTCACTAAAGTAATTTGAAACATTAAAATAGACACTTGGATTTTAATGGGTTTTCGATGTAAAATTGCTTTTGTACATTTAAACAGTAACTGATATATTTTTGATTTTTGGCAGGATCAGCTCCCTT
>JAOTNS010001082.1:0-129175 GCA_028476615.1 Culter alburnus
TACGTCTCGACCAGGAAAAGTTAAATCTACTGTGCCTGGTTAGGGCACTGGATGCATATGTCCACAGAGCTGCCATGTGGAGAAAAGCTGATCAGATTTTTGTATGTTTTGGGGCACCTAGGAAGGGTCTCCCTGCATCCAAGCAGAAAATGAGCAAGTGGGTGGTCGAGGCCATCTCACTTGCTTATGAGTCATTTGGACAGCTTTCCTTTGGCTGTCAGGGCTCATTCGACTAGGAGTATGTCTGCCTCTAAGGCTTTTATTTCAGGGGTTTCCCTGCAGGATGTTGTGATGCTGCAGGCTGGTCCTCACCACATACATTCATGAGGTTTTATGAGTTAGACCTCGGTTACACTCCAGGGGTGCAGGTGCTACTGTAAGTGGTGCGCTTCGGCTACACATGAACGGTCACTTGATCATATTGTGACGTTGGGATTGTCATTCCCATAGCGATTACGCAGTGCGAGTTCCCTTGAAAGGGAATGTCTCGGTTATGTATTTAACCTTAGTTCCCTGAATAGGGAACGAGATGCTGCGTCGCCTTGCCATACTCCCGGCATGCCCGTAAGCGACTTGCTTCAGCATTTCAGAAGCTAAATGAGAGTGTTTTTGAGTAGCCTTTATAGTTCCTGGTCAGTGACGTCACCGCCTATGACGTACCATCTCCCTATTGGACAGTCATATGTGCTTCACGACAACATCACGCAAAGGGGTTCCCATAGCGATTACGCAGCGTATCCTTCCCTATTCAGGGAACTAAGGTTATATACATAACCGAGACGTTTCTGTAAAGAGTGTCTTCAACAGTTCTGGAGAACCAAGAAAACTCAGGAATGTCCTGTCTGCAGGAGAAGATCCTCGAGAGATAAACCTCCATTTAATCCGGCGTCACAAAACTTGTGTGAGTCGTTCCTGAAGAAGAGAAATGAGAGACGTTCATCAGGATCTGAGGAGATCTGCAGTTTACACAATGAGAAACTCATACTCTTCTGTCTGGAGGACAAACAGCCTGTGTGTTTAGTGTGCAGAGATTCACAGAAACATGACAATCATAAATTCAGACCCATCAGTGAAGTGGTTTCATCACATAAGGTAAGAAAAATGACTCTTGTTTCACATGTCAAATAATAATTAGTCATAAAGGGGGCTTTCGCATCAAAGGAACGTTTTCATAGTTCACTGTGTTGTTTTCTTTTCTTCTCTTAACTGTTATCTGGTGTTTTATGTATTTTTGTTCAATTCTAGGAGGAGCTCAATACAGCACTGGAGTCCTTACAAGAGAAACTTCAACACAATGAAGAAATGAAAGGAGAGTTTGAGGAAACAGTTCAACACATCAAGGTGAGGAAACAGAATCAGTCATTTTCATTACAGCTGTAGGATCACTATATACAGTTATGATCTGATATGTTTAATATAATGGATTCCAGTTATTTCTGTAAATGACGAGCATCAATCTGCTTCTGGATCCGTTATATGTCGGTATCTGAGTTTATCTGTGATATTAATGATGTGAAGTGTTGATGTGAAGTGATGGTTGGTAATTTCTCGTCGCATCTGGAACATCTTACTAGTGGGGTTCCCCAGGGGTCCATTTTGGGCCCTATTTTGTTTTTAATATATATGCTCCCATTGGGATTAATTTTTAAAAAAATATGGTATCTCTTATCACTTATATGAAACATTAGAAAAAGTCATCCATGCTTTATCTTCTAACTAGAATGACTTAGAAAAAGTCATCCATGCTTTTATCTTCTCCTGGATAGTTTACTGTAATGTTATTTATTCTGGAACCTGTCAGACTTATGTTGCACATCTCCAACTTGTACAAAATGCCGCGGCTAGAATGCTTATGAAGGCTAAGAAGATGGATCACATTACTCCGCTGTTGTCTTCATTAGGCTGGTTACCAGTGTATTACACGATCCAATTCAAGGTCTTGACATATGTTTTTAAGGCATTACATGGAATGGCGCCAGAATATTTGGTGGAGCTCATTAAGCCATATAAATCACATTCAATGTTGAGATCCTCAAACAAACTTTTATAGTGATCCCAAGAGTACGTCTTAAATCCAAGCTTTTGCTGTACTGCTCCAAGATTATGGAATAAGCTTTCCTTCGAGGTTAGATCGTCCCTACATTAGGTATCTTCAAGAGTTGTTTAAAATTATATCTCCTTTCCCTGGCATTTTTATTTTACACAGGAGTATTTATTATTGATGAGGACTATTATTGATGATGATGTTTTGTTGTTGTGTGTTTGTTTTTTGTTTTTGTTTTTGTATTTTAATTATGATTTTGCTTACAAAGTACAGCACTTTGGAGCTCCAGAGTAGCCTGGAAAGTGCTCTATAAATAGATACAAATACAGATGTGTTGATTGAGATGATTGAAGTGAATGTGATCTGATTTCAGTCTCAAGCTGAGCACACAGAGCGTCAGATTAAACAGCAGTTTGAGAAGCTTCATCAGTTTCTCAGAGATGAAGAAGAAGCTACAATCACTGCTCTGAGGGAGGAAGAGGAGCAGAAGAAGCAGATGATGAAGGAGAAGCTGGAGGAGATGAACAGACACATCTCAGCTCTTTCACACACAATCAAAGACATGGAGGAGATGATGAAAGCCAATGACTCCTGCTTTCTGAAGGTCTGATTTCAGATCATTGGTTGATCATTGGTTCATTGATTGAGTTCTTGATGATAATGGTGTTTGTTCTGCAGGAGTTTCCAGTCTCAATGGAAAGGTGAGTGATCTGCTCCTGTCTCTGGTCTCTCTGGTTCTGATCCAAAGCCACTGCAGTCTGACCCTGAATGTTCTTCCAGAGTCCAGAGCTCACAGCCAGATCCACAGATGGCTTCTGGAGCTTTGATTCATGTGCCACGTTACTTGGGCAACCTGTCGTTCAGAGTCTGGAAGAAGATGCAGGACATCGTCCAAAACAGTGAGTCTGACTGCAGAAGATCTGAGCTGGAAATGAGGGATGGGTGGAGAGTTAAAGGTGCTTCATGACACAAACTGATAGATAAAAGGGCATCTTTTCCATGTTAATCTGAGTTTTTATCCTAACCAGCACAACGGCAACAATTCTAGTTTAGAAATCGTTTCTATTTCTCTGCGACGTTGCGGCTGGAAAAGCAACACTATGTATGCTGGGATAAGGCAATTATAATATAAGGTACTGTTTGTTTGATTTATTCAATGTTAAAAGTGTCTAATGTGAGTTTAAATATCAGCCGGTAACACTTTAGTATAGGGAACAAGTATTCACTATTAATTATAACTTTTTCCTCAAACTCCTAATTTACTGCTTACTAATAGTTAGTAAGTTGTTAAGTTTAGGTATTGGGTAGGATAGGAATGTGGAATAAGGTTGTTTAGAATAAGGAATTAATATGTGCTTAATTACTAATAAACAGGCAATATTCTAGTAATATGTAGGCTAATAAGCAACTAGTTAAAAGACCCTAAAATAAAGTGTTACCTATCATTCTGTGTTCCCAGCTTCTCTGTAATGAAAACAACACTGACTAATTCACCTCAGATCTCCTTTTCACCATTTATATGCTACCAATTGGACATTTTCAAACGTTATGGGTTTAACTTTCACTGTTAAGCTGATGACATTCAGATTTATTTTAGCATACCTCCCACCTCAGTATTTCCACCACCTACATTAACAACCTGTATGAAGGAATTCAAGCATTGGCTTGAGGGAAATTTCCTTAAATTTAACTCAAATAAAACCACGGTAATATTGATCGGCTCTAAAACCATTGTTTCTGAATTCTCCGGTCAACAGATAAATTTGGATGGTGACATGACAATGCCCTCTGCGACTGTTCGCAGTCTTGGTGTTCTCATTGATTCCACTCTTTCATTTAATGGCCACATTAGTAAAGTGGTAAAGACAGATTTTTTCACCTACGCTGTAACACCAGTTAAAATAAAACAGCCAGAGTCACAAAATCTGAGGGGGACAACCACCAATTGTATTTCAAAGTATTTAACCCCATTACAATATTAATTAAAAAAAGGAAGAAAAAAAAGAAAAAGAAAACATTTATCAGAAAAATATATCATTGCACTTAACTCCAAACAAGAATGAGACCAAACTACCCTGCAACCCTCTTCTTACAGGAGTAGAAACACCGAATCACACACGAACATTGTTGATGGAACCCACATGTTAATGTTCCATATTAAGAGTCCAGTCTTTCTTCTAGAACATGCCAAGGGACATCACAAGAATAAATCATCCAAATGAGTATTCAAGATGAATTGGTCCTTTCTCTTTCCAGTACTCAATACTGGTTTTCAACTGGTTCACTGGTTGATGATGGGTACAGCCCATGCAATCACACAAGAAAACCCTATTGAGCTGAAAGAACAATGATGTTCCTCAAAATAGGGCCCATACAGGGTCTTAGACAGAGATGAGCTCCTAGCCTGCTACAGCACATGGCTCTTTCTTACTCCTCTCCTATAAAAGGGTGAGCTAGCATGATTACCGCTAAATCGCCATCACCTGCTTTCAAATGGAGCGGCATTTAATAGACAGAACCGTATTTCACTGACAAGCTATGCAATATCACGTCATTATCGAAGGCGATCTCATCTGCGATATGAACGCGATATTGCGTAGCTTGTCAGTGTTGTCAACCAAATCAAACCCAGTGTTTTGTGTGATTCCTTTAAAATGAAATATGATAATCTGCATCCATTTAGTAAAACTCTTGCACATAGCCTTTATCACAATATGCTATAAAAGTAAATAATTTCTTCCTCATTCTGTTTCATCAAGTTACATCGGATCACGCAGTTATTTCCAAAACCCGACGGAGGAAAAATGTGGTTTTAATCATAAACTATTGTGTTTTAATTTGCTATGCTAATATGCTAACTAACCCTTATGCACCCGTTACCAGGAGCTATTATGTTTTGTCTTGTTTTGAAAAGTTAAAGAACATTTTCAGTCTTTCTTTTTAAAACATATTTGAGCCATATCCTGGCCAGAGAGACTGAAACTAAATGGTGCTGTGGGGACAATAATATATATAGTTTTTTTAATTACAAATAAATAAAATAAACAATAATACAATAAATGGTATAAAACTGCACAATGAGATAAATAAACAGCATATGCTGGCTATTCATTTTTGCAGTTAATTATATCTTTATTTTTGCACTAATTTTTCTTTTACAATTCTTTATTTGCAAAACATCTTTTTTTTTTTTGCTCAATACTTTTTCCTTTGCAATACTTTCTTTTGCCAAGAGATGTGGCATTATATTGATCCATATAATAAATAATCTGTTGATTGTGTCTCATCAGCTCCTGTGATTCTTGATCCAAATACTGCAAATCTACGTCTCGTCCTGTCTGATGATCTGACCAGTGTGAGATACAGCAGGAACAAACCCTCTCCTGATAATCCAAGGATTCGACCGTTATCCTTGTGTTCTGGGTTCAGAGGGTTTACTCAGGAACACACTGCTGGGATATAGAGGTTAAAGAGATGTCAGACTGGTTTCTTGGAGTAACTACAGCATCAACCAGAGGAAGGGATGTGATTCTTCAAACCTGATGTTGGAGTGTGGATTATGATGTGGAAGGACTGGATGAACCATGTGGTTTTTCCTGTGAAACATAGCTTGATAGGTGAGGGTGAATCTGGACTATGATGGAGGAACAGTGTCATTCTCTGATCCTGTAACTAACACACATCTACACACATTCACAGCCACCTTCACTGACACCTCTTTCCATTCTTCAGTTGTTCTCACTCTCTGAGATCTTAGCGGTCATAGTCAGTAACGTTACTCCTGTAAGTCTGGTCTTCCTGCTTTCATCATGTTTTTCTGATATTGCTGTCAATGAATGTCAGTACGCTGGCCGTGATGATCACATGACTGATTTCCCCGCACTACAGCAACACTGTAGTAGTGCTCCTACCGTACAACAGTGAAAACATGGATTACAATTCTGCCAATGGCAAGGAAAGAGTTAAGTAGAATTGATGCAAATTCATATGCACACTACCAGTACACTACACACAAATTCACAATCTCAAGCGGTTGAGGAGAAGATCATTTTTGAACAGCTGACATTCTGTATTTACCCCTTTAAATGTTCGTTAGGGTCTTTTGACCCCAATTATTTTTGCTAAAATAATAATAATAAAAAAGTTCCTTTGTCGAAATGGTATGATACTTTTTTTATGGTGGATATAAACTTTCTAAATCTACAAATAAAAAAATGGAATATCATCTTGTTTTTATTTCAGTGTGAAAAAAGGTTACACTCAGGCAGGGTCTCCAGAGCATTCATGGTCAGAACAGACATAATTTCGTAGTCGCTCAGTTTAATGTTTGCCTTCTCTTCTCATCAGGGTGGCTTCTGTTTCGGCGGCCCTCCCTGCATTAGGCTAAGAATGCGAGTAGCATTCTCTCCTCTCCCTTTGCCTTTCTTTACCCATTGCTACGTATTTTTTTAGCACTGTTTAAGTATGGTCCCTGGTGGTGTTTTAGCATTTAGCTCAGTGACCAGCAGTGAGCTTTGTTTCAACCTCCCTGTGGACGTTTTAAGCGTTGCAGGCCTTCTCTCGTTTTTGACTGAAGCCTTTGCTCTCTGAGCTTGGTAATCTCATTGTGAGTGGTTTGACTCACAACCTTGATTTGTTTCAAGTTTTGGTTTGAATGGCCGACCTCTTTCGGTTTCTCCCTGTCGAGGCCACTATTCATCGGATCTACATTTACTTTACATTTATGCATTGGCAGACACTTTTATCCAAAGCAACTTACATTGCATTATACTATACATTTGTATGTAAGTATGTGCAATCCCTGGGATCGAACCCATGACCTTGGCATTGCTAGTGCCATGCTCTAACCACTAAGCTACAGGCTAGCTCCTTTGGGATTCCCTGAATCCCTCTTTCTCTATTTTCAAGCTTTATACCCCATGCATGCTTTACACCTGCACCACTCGAGTCAAATGCATGATTCTCCCTCCTACAGGTTTAGAGTTTGCTCCCCTAGAGCTCTAGCATTGGCAACCCGGGCCTGTGGCCATGTTTTCTGGCCATAGCAGGACGTTCTTCTTGAGGCCCCTCACCATCTGGTATGTTGTGCTCCCCTCATTCTAGGGTAGATAAGCAGTATGCTGAGCACATGGCTTGTGTTTGCTGAGCATTCCAAGCTTGCAATATTTATTCTCACGTCCAAGTAGTTGGCTTCTCGTAACCTCCTTGGGTGCGTTTTGTAGATGTTGTAGGTTTCACTTCCTGTCTCTGAGCTTTTCAGATTCTCCAGGCACTTCTAGGAATCCTCACCATTTCTGGTGCTGTTTCACAGCTCTTTATGGTTTAAGCTTGTTTTTGCTCGTCCCGGTCGAGGCTTAGTTCTCCCCTTATGTTTTTCATGTGTGTTAGAATTGCTACCCTGGCTTAGGTGAGTATCCTGCCTCCAGAGTGCTTTGGTTTCACTCTCTAGTTCCCAGGTTGAGTAGATTGCTCCCCTCTTTCAGGGTTTTAGGCGATGTGCTGAACTCTACTCCCAGGGATGCCCATCTCTGGTCCGGTGATTCGGTACTGCCTTTGTTTTTGTTTTTTGTTTTTTTGCTGTCCTGCTCACAGGTTTCTTCCTCTCTGAGGAAGTTTGTAGAGATTCTGTTTTTTCAGACAGGTTTTTGGCCTGACTAGCCCTTGTCTGAACAGGTTCAGCCTCCTTGGTGTCCTTCAGGGATGACTTTTATCCTCTTAGTAAGTGACTGGCCAGAGTCCTTTCGGTCAACTGGCCATTCTCTTTTTAATGGAACCCCTTCTTTTGAAGCTTCACTCTGTGGAGGCCTCTTTGAGGCTTTTTAGCTTGGGCAGTGGCCGTAGAGAGTTTTGTCACTGACAGCCTGTGACCAGGGTTGAGTGCTTTTCTATCTTCTCAGCCATTTTGGCATGCACTCCCCTCAGCATGGCGGCATGGGTATTCTGTTCCCCATATGCGTTCTAGGACACAGTGCGAGTTCCCTTTCGAAAGGGAATGTCTCGGGTTTCAACTGTAACCCTGGTTCCCTGAGTACAGGAAATGAGACAATGCATCTCGTTACCATGCCTCTGGGCTGCCTGCTACAGTCACGTCAGACAAATAGCAGATGTCATGTTCTCTTGGCGCCCCTTATATACTGTCTGGGCGCACTAGTATGACGTCATAGGCTGTCGCCGAATCAGGGAACCCAAAACATTATTGTTTTGACCCACAATTATTACAGCATGATGTTTGAGCTCAATTCATGACACAAATTCAGAAGAAAACACAAACTATCATGTTGAGAGAAGCTGGACAACATTACTCATATTCAGTGAACTGCGAACAGGTGCGCGTAGTGCATGGAAATATCAACGCGAAGGGCCTTGCATCACCAGTGCAGACCACCATCAGAAGCTGAAAGCATGCCTGGCCTCGGCGATTTACCTGACTGAATTTGGTGAGTGATGGTTTCAGGCCCAGATTGGCTAATTGGGAGCACCGGGAGAATATCCTAACTTTTTCCTAAAAACCATTCAGTGACGGATTTAGGCCTGGATGGCCCAGGGCAGCACAGGGCACCCATGCAAGAAAAAACGCATTTGCACATTTGCACGCAACGTCAATGATATCATGTCACTCGGTGGGTAAATTAACCTGGACTCGGAGTGTGCGCTCGGAGAAGACAACTCAGGCAAAAGTATACAAGAAGGGATGAGGTGACGTCTGTAGGGGGACAGCGGGCAAGTCTAAATCAACACTAAATTATGGTAAGTCAAAAGGTCTAAGCCACGGAGGCCGATTTAAGTAACGTAAATAAATAAAAGGAAGAGGGGAAGACATGCAAAAGATAAAGCATGTATGCAGCTTACTATATCGTAATAATATAGGCACAAAATAAATATGGCCTATCACTTATGTTATGTTGCTTCTATGCTATTACACATTGGCCAACAATATTAATTTTTCTGTCCAACTAGCTTAACCAGAGAGTAAAATGTGATTTTGAAACATGTAACTTTTTTTTTTAAACAAACGTAATAGCTACTTTAATATTTTACTGTTGTAAAGTGTGCAATTTGTAGGATTTATGGTATTTTGTTTTATTTATTTGCCCCAATTAATCAATGGTTCACATTATAAATCATTGTATAACTATAAAAATAACGTTATATCAAATTTTAGCATTTTGTACTATCATTGTACTATCATGGGTATTTAAAGATATTTTGAAAAAATACCAATTATTTACAAGGTTGTCGAGAAACAGTGCACTATTGCAGACTTTATATACGAGTTTTAATTACATATTTTAATATAGTTAGTTTTGAATTAAAGTGGGCCGGTCTAAGGCATGAAATTCCAGGGCTGGAGTTAAAGCAGAAAGGTCAGAATGTCAGGAGATAGAGCCACTCCGTGACAGTAACAGACACAGCTCGCTGAGTGTGTGTGTGTGTGTGTGTGTGTGGTGAAAACATTACAGAAATAGTGTAACATGAAAAAATGCAACCTATACTAATTCTAGAAAATGAAACTAGATCTAGATCATTTAATAATTGTATAGAAACTAATTACTAATTCAGAAATGAAACTTTTAGAAAAAAAATAAATAATATAAAAATAATAGCTGCTTAAAAAAAATGATAAAGAAATAAAAGTACAAAAATAAATAAACTATTAGATGAACATTTTATCAGATTAGTGACAATAAGTATGAAATATGTATTTTTTCGATTAAAAGGTATATCAAGAAATGTATGTAATATGTCAGAGTTGTTTGTACAAAAAAGTACAGTAAAAAATAGAACTAATCAAAAGGGTCATTATAAAATGATATAAGACTGAAAATAAGCGAGAAAGCATTATTGTTTTGTGAAGCTATTTAGTAAAAAGAAAAACGGTTGTCTCAGGAAGTGCAATGAGTGTTTAGAAAACATTTAAAAGTGAAGTATACTTACAATAGGATAATAAATGTACTGAAAATTAAAAATTAAATTAAATATAAGCTATATAAAATTAACTTGAAACAAATCAAACATTTTGGAAATGTAAATATAAACTTAAGAAATTTAATAAAAAAATAAAGATAATAAACAAAGGATAAAACTTGTTACATTAGACATATAAGAGAAAGAATGAAATAGACTAAATAAAAATAGAGAAAATAACCCAGTAAGAGAGTAAAGGAAAGACAAATAGCATAGAGCACAGTTGTTGTAACTGACTAAGCTGAAGAAACAATAAAATATCAAAATACACAGGTTATTATTTGCATGTTAATAAAGCAAATCTATAAAGGGTTAAATCTAGACCATTAAATAAATAAAAAAACAATAGGATACCTGTAGCATTAAGAGTCTTTGAGAAACTCAAAAAGAAATGACTATGACGTTTTTCCATATGTGTGTGTTCGTCAGGAATGCAAAACAACACATGGCTTAAAAAATGCCATAAAAGAGAGATGGGCAATGAGCCAGATATAATGCAAAGATGAAGAAAATCCTGCCTGTGTAAAAGAATTGTAGTTACAACTAACAATTATTACTATAAAGAAAGCAGGATTTGGCCTTTATAAGCATTTAAGTAGCAATTTAGACAATTAAGAAAGAAGTAAACAATATGGAGCAAATACATTATGAGGAAAGGTTTGGGTTTTGTCAAGCAGCCCAAGATCTAGATATGACTGAAAATAAAGGACATCAGGACTTAACAAAATATTAAGTATAGTAAGCCATAGAATGTTTTTAGAGATGTAGTGAACATATGTTTGAGAACATATAAAGTTTAACTAATTAGACAGAGAAATAAATTATGCTTTAAGAATATGAGCAATAAAGGAAGTTCGATGATATGGACAGAAAGAGAATACTGTTAGGCAGTGTGGAATATAAAATGAGAGAACAGGTAGAGGAAACCTGATGAAACTGATTGTTTCATCAAATATTGTTATTAAATAATATTTACTGTGAATAAAAATGCTTTAAGGACAAATGAGCTAATAATAACCAATGGAAAGATACATGTGACCAATGTTTGTTTGTGAACACTGGCGCGTCTCTGGCCGATGACGTCACAGCTCGTCATTTCAGTCAGCGTCGAGTCTTCTGAGGAGAGTCGAGCAGTTCACGGTATTTCTCATATTTACATGTTATTAACTATCAAACACACTTTATACAGTTTGATCAAGCGACAGGCTCATTTCTGTGTTGTTTTCATCGAGCACAGCGATACTTGTGCGTCTTTTCTGTCGTCTTCCTGCTGAAATAAACATTTAGTGCAGCATGTGAGGAAAATATGATGAATTCATTCAGACCTGAGTGATTTTGTGTTCGTTTGTGTGATTGTATGTTTTATAGAAATAACTGTTACTGAATGTCAAGTTTGAGATCTGTGAGGAAAATATGATGAATTCATTCAGACCTGAGCGATTTTGTGTTCGTTTGTGTGATTGTTTCATGTTTTATAGTGATAATAACTGTTACTGAATGTCAAAGTTTGAGATCTGTGAGGAAAATATGATGAATTCATTCAGACCTGAGCGATTTTGTGTTCGTTTGTGTGATTGTTTCATGTTTTATAGTGATAATAACTGTTACTGAATGTCAAAGTTTGAGATCTGTGAGGAAAATATGATGAATTCATTCAGACCTGAGCGATTTTGTGTTCGTTTGTGTGATTGTTTCGATGTTTATAGTGATAATAACTGTTACTGAATGTCAAAGTTTGAGATCTGTGAGGAAAATATGATGAATTCATTCAGACCTGAGCGATTTGTGTTCGTTTGTGTGATTGTTTCGATGTTTATAGTGAGAAACTGATACTGAATGTCAGGTCATAAGTCAGTTTGAGGGTGTTTTCACACCTATGGATCGCTTGTTTTGTTCCGAAACGGGGACTAAATTTGTTACAATGTTGCATTTTCTTCTTGGTTCGGTTCGCTTTCACATGGCAACATTTCAAAGCGTACCAAAATGCGTTTAGGCAAGTCCATGCGAGTACATCTGTCCTCTTATTGGTCAGAGTTTTCTCTGCATCCATCAAAATAATGGCTGCGTCCGAAAATGGAAAATGCTGCCTTCTGAGGACACATTTCAAGGTAGGAAGGCATCAAGGCACGTCCGAATCCAATGTTAGCTTCACTTCCTGTCTCATGAGATACCTTCCTCAGATCGATTTTTGAAGGAAGCATAGATGTATCCTTAGCTGCCTTTGATATCCCACAATCCTGTGCTTTCCATTCTGTGACAGTTGAGCTAGAAAAATAAAGATGGCATCCGAAAGTTGCGTTTGCTGCTCAGTTTGTGTGTAAATGTACGATTTTGGCCAACATATTTCAATTTTGATATCATTTCTATCGAGAAATTACTACTGTAGTAATTAAATATTTGTTTAGTTCTCACCAAAGCTCGCGCTATATTGCTGTAGTAGATCATTAAACTGTTACGCTGCCTCAAAAGTCTGTCCGAAATCAGTTTCGTGAGGTGCCTTCAAGTACAAACGCTGCCGTACAAGTCATTCTCTTATAAGACAGCGAGGCAGCAAGACTGCTACGTAGGTTTTCAGACGCAGCCATTGATTGACAAGTTCGCTTCATGAGCTTATTGTGGCTTTAATTGTAACTGTCGAGACACACGCAAGCACTTTATAAATGTAGCCGTCTTTCCAGCTGTTAAATTATATGCTACATTCACATGAATGCTGCGGCAAATTCAAACACGCGCTCTTTCTCTGTCTCTGGATTTTCCAGCGCTGTTTAGTAGGCGACCTGTTGTCAGTGTGTCGAGAGAGACCATTTGAATTTTATAATGAAGCAGAGCGGGAATCAAGGCTTCGTCGGGACAGCATTCTCGCACGGAGAAGTGCAATTACACAAGAGGCGCATTGGTCTTCAGCTATGGTAAATAATGTGCTCACTCACAGAATCAGACACTACCGCTTTTTATATCACATTTCCCGTTATGAATTATATTTGAATTGATGTGAATCGATCTCAAGTCTTGCTTCCGCCATTTTATTTATACTCTTTTAACATCTTTGGCAGATCAGATGTGTTAGTTACTTTACTTTACAAATATACTGGAACAGATACTGTTACTTTACAATGAGCCTGTAATAAACCACGTAAGACATTTTAAATCAAATCTAATGTAAACATTAGGCTAACTATTGCTTTTTTATGATCATTATCAGTTTCAGCACAGAACTAACATGTTAATGATCTTATTACATTGCAGTGAGTTATTAGAAAATCCAACTATGTTAAGATATAAAACATTTGAAGCCTTTTGTTTTGTGCAAATGTAAGTTTGCCATCTGATTTATCTCATATAGGATGCATTTGGTTAAGAATTAACACATTATAAAGCACGCCGGTGACCATCGTAAGCTTCAGCGAGCACAGCTCAAACAGCAATGCAAGATAACTGTGATTGGGACGGTAATATTAAATAACATTATAAAGAGAACAATATAATAAAATTGTTGTGAATTATTAACAGGCGTACACATTCTGACTAGCATGCATCTGAGGCGGTATTGGTGACGTGTTGACTTGGTCGTGATTTGATTATTAAATTAGTAATTTAATTAATGGGTTAGTTTCTATCTTTAATTATTCACCCTCATCTCACCCGTAAGACCTTCGTTTATCTTCAGAACATAAATTATGATATTTTTGATTAAAATCCTGTGGCTCAGTGAGGCCTACATTGAGAGCAATAACACTCCCTTTTTTGACAAGAAAGAAAGCTACTAAAACGGTTTATGTGACTACAGTGGTTCAACATAAAGCGATGAAAATGCTTTTTGTGCTGCAAAATACGACTTTATTCAACAATATCTAGTGATTTCAAAACACTACTTTATGAAGCTTCGAAGCTTTACGAATAATAAAATAGTCATTCATTGTTAGTTCATAGTTTACAGTGCATTAACTAATGAGAGATGCTGAGAGATAGGGCTGGGCGATATATCGCATGCGATTGTCACGCGCATTTCGTCAGTAAAGCCGGTTCCCTGATTACCGCTAAATCGCCATAACCTGCTTTCAAATGGAGTGGCATTTAAGCCGTAGATCACTGACAAGCTATGCAATATCGCGTTCATATTGCAGATGAATCGCCTTCGATAATGAACGCAATATTACGTAGCTTGTCAGTGATCTACGGCTCTGTCTATTAAATGCCGCTCCATTTGAAAGCAGGTGATGGCGATTTAGCGGTAATCAGGGAACCGGCTTTACTGACGAAATGCGCGTGACAATCGCATGCGATATATATCGCCCAGCCCTACTGAAAGATGGTTACAACTACACTGCCCAGCCTAAGATAGCTTTCATATTGAGAGATATCTGTATTCATCAGGGAGCCGCTTTCAAAATGCGTGGTACTGAAATCGCGTTTGAATGCACGCTCGCGTTTACTTTCACTTTCGCGATTGCGTGTAACTCTGTATATATGGAGCGGCGGTGACCGTTATCTAACTGAATAAAATGTTTTTTATTTAAATACAGAGCAAAACCATAGTGGAGGCGTAATGTAAACGTAGCGGTGGCATATTCTTTCCTAATCATCCTAACACTCTGTCATGGCAACATCACAAGACTACTTTTCGCCTCGACGAGAAATCTCGTCACAGTTTAGTCTCGCGAGATCTCGTGACACGACACCCCTACTTATGATGTAACGAAGCCTCATTTCCTGAAATAACGGGATTTTGGTGCTCTAAACCACTTATTTCAAATAAAAGATTCTTAAAGCTTTGAAGCTTCATGAAGCAGTGTTTAAAAATCGGCCATCACTAGATATTGTTGAAAAGTGTGCCAAAAAGTATTCTCGTTGCTAATATTAAAGTTGAACCACTGTAGTCATATGAACTGTTTTAAATATGTTTTTAGTAGCTTTCTAGGCATTGAAAACGGAAGTGTTATTGCTCTCAATGCAGGCCTCCCTGAGCTATCAGATTTCATCAAAAATATTATAATTTGTGTTCTGAAGATGAAGGTCTTTACGGGTGTGGAATGACATGAGGGTGAGTAATTAAGGACAGAAACTTCATTTTTGGGTGAACTAACCCTTTAAAGCAGAACTAAGTAACTTTTTTTACCTTCATAAATAGTTTTCTAAGTCCTTACAATGGTTAATTGACTTGTGGTGTGTTTGAGGCGAGCACTAACCCTCTCTGGCATGTCAACGCCAGAATACAGCACTTGCAAGTTGAGCTACATCGACCCGACACAATCTCGCCTCATGTTCACGTTCACGCGAGAGTGACAAAATGCTTTACGGTAATTCAAAAACAATGTATATATTATGACTTTATAAGACAATTTCGAAAATTACCCACCTCCATCGAGTGTAGTGTATTTGCAAATTACCCACCTCCTCTTTCTTGTACTGTATTTGCAAAACTACTGCGCTGGTGAGCGTTGTAGTCGTTGTAGTCCAGAGCTGTGCTTGGAGTATTTACGACAGTGTGATTCACTGAAGGAAACTGTAGGGGGAGCTTCGCAAATCTTACTGAGTTCCGCTTTAAATAGTCAAATCATGACTCAATTTAATATCCTTGAAATTGACATTTTTTTTTCTTTTCAGTCCTGATGGAAGTGAAGGAGGAGAGTGAAGAACTGAGTGAAGTGGAGGAGAAACATCATGTCAAACCAGGAGAAAAACCTCACAGTTGCTCAAAGACCAAAAAAACATTTTTAAAGGAAACAAGAGCCAAAGAATCTACAACCTGCACTCAATGTGGAAAGAGTTTCAAATTCAAATGTCATCTTGAGATTCACATGAGAATCCACACAGGAGAGAAGCCTTACAAGTGTTCACACTGTGACAAGAAATTCAGTGCGATAGCCAATCTAAAAAGACATGAGAAGATCCACACTGGAGAGAAGCCGTACAAGTGTGTTCAATGTGGAAAGAGTTTCAAATTCAAATGTCATCTTGAGATTCACATGAGAGTTCACACTGGAGAGAAGCCTTATGTATGCCATCAATGTGGGAAGAGTTACAGTCAATCATCACAACTAACGACACACGTGAGAATCCACACTGGAGAAAAGCTATTCGTATGTCATCAGTGTGGGAAGAAATTCATAGCCAAAGAATATCTTAAGCTTCACATGAAGATCCACACTGGAGAGAAGACGTACACATGTCATGACTGTGGAAGTATATTTCTTAGGGCATCAAACCTGAAGAAACACCTGACAGTTCATACGAAGGAGAAACCACATTCATGTTCTGTGTGTGGAAAGAGTTTTTCACAGCTGTGTAGTTTACAAGAGCATGAGAAACTTCATAATGGTGTGAGAGAGTACATGTGCTTTGAGTGTGAGAAGACTTTCACTACAGGAAGCCGTTTAAAACTGCACCAGAGAATTCACACTGGAGAAAAACCTTACAAGTGTTCACACTGTGACAAGAGATTCAGTCTGTCAGAAAATCTGAAAATACATGAGAGGATCCACACTGGAGAAAAACCTTACAAGTGTTCATACTGTGACAAGAGATTCAGTCAGTTAGCAAATCTGAAAACACATGAGAGGATCCACACCGGAGAAAAACCTTACAAGTGTTCACACTGTGACAAGAGATTCAGTGCGATAGCAAATCTAAAAAGACATGAGAAGATCCACACTAGAAAGAAGCCGCACACGTGTGATCAGTGTGAAAAGAGTTTCTCTTTTAAAAGTCAACTGAAGTCACACATGAAGATCCATGCAGTGGAGAAACCACATCACCGCAGTCTGAGATCATGGTAAGTAGTTCATCTTTATGTGCTGAGAAACAAAACCCACTTTTACATTGTCAGGCTGAACGGTTCATAGATTGGTAAGGCACGGTTCCAGTTGTGTTTCCACTTGATTCTGGTACAGTACGGCATGATTAAAAAAACGGTCTCGGTCCGGAGTTCTCGGCACACTACCAGTTTCTCTGTAGTTGGCTAAGTGACGCAGAAAAGCGATTTGAGTGGCATAAACACAAATTAATGATGAAATTAAAATAAATATGTGATCATTCTCCATAATGATGTGGAAATATGTGTATTCATAACTTTGTAACTGATATTTTGTATAACTGAATTTAGTAACTGTTCATTTAATTATGTTTTATCTACCTGCCCAGGGACTACGGGTGGAAAATAGCAAGTTGCTAAAACCTGGTGCAATGCATCTCTCCCTGTTATATACAGGGTTAATGTTTTATTGTGCATTGTCCCTGTTCAAATAAAAGAAATAATAATAATAACACTGTAACACTCTAAATTTGGTCACATATATAAATGGAGACGGTACGTCATAGGCGGGTGACCAGGAACTATAAAGCCCGCCCAAAAACACTCTCATTCAGCTTCTGTGTCTTTAGCAAGGTGATAATCAGCTCAGGGGGGTGCTCTGCCAGGGGCGCAGTAGTTCCTCTCTCTGGTGCAGCCAAGCCAGTCATTCCCTGCCGGGGCTCTGCTTCAGAGCACTGTGCTGGCTGCCCATATTCCACCAGAGGCCAGCCTCGAGAGACTGGTTTCCTTAGTAGATTTTTTGACAGAGTGGAAAGGTCTGTCATATATATATCTCAGTGGGTCCTGCACACAGTAGAAAAGGGGTATGTAATTCAGTTCAGATCATGCTCACCCCAATTCAACAGGATCCTGCCCACAGTGGTGGGTCCCAAGCAGGCTCTGGTGATGGCACAAGAAGTAGAGACTCTTCCCAGCAGGGAGTCAGGGTTTTACAGCCGCTATTTCATTGTGCCAAAGAAAGACGGGGGATTGCGTCCAATTTTTAGATCTACATCCGTTAAATCGAACAGTAGCAAAGCTCAAGTTCAAAATGCTGACAATAAAACATATCGTGTCACAAATCAGATTCGAGGACTGGTTTGTCACGATAGATCTAAAAGACACGTACTTCCATGTATGTATCCTCCGCAAAACACAGGAAGTTCCTAAGGTTTGCTTTCAGGGGCGAAGCATTCCAATATTGGGTTCTTCCTAGCACTGTCACCCCGCACCTTCACCAAATGGTGGCAGGACCATCATCTCTCTTGGCACATAAACTGCCTGGAGATGCTGGTGGTGTTTCTAGCATTGAAACACTTCCTTCCAGACCTCAGGAACCATCATGTGAAAGTTCGATCCGACAACACATTGGTGGTCTCATATATAAATCACCAGGGAGGTCTGAGATTGTGCCCGTTATACAAACTGGCACATCAGATCCTCCTGTGGTCCCAGGGGAAACTGCTCTCCCTCAGAGCAGTGTACATCCCTGGGTACCTCAGTGTGGGAGAAGACATCCTGTCGAGGCAGGGGCCGAGGCCCGGGGAGTGGAGACTTCACCCAGATGTGGTGAAGCTCCTATGGAAGAACTACGGCGAAGCCCAAGTGGATCTGTTTGCATCTCGAGAGACGACTCGCTGTCCACTGTGGTTCTCGATGTCAAACCCAGAACCTCTTGGGCTGGATGCTATGGTACAACCGTGGCCGAGGCTACCGCTGTACGCATTTCTCCCGATTGCGCTGCTCCCGGGAGTTCTGGAGAGAGTATGTCGGGACGGGGCCCGTCTGTTATTAGTAGCCCCATTCTGGCCGGCCCGAGTGTGGTTCTTTGACCTGGTATCTCTTCTGGATGGGTCTCCGATGGAGATTCCGATCAGGAGGGACCTTCTCTCTCAGGCGAGCGGGTCGATCCTTCACCCCCACCCGGAGTTATGGAAGCTGTGGGCGTGGCCTCTGAGGGGGCACAGCTCATAAGCTCCAGTCTCTCAACCAAGGTTGTTGAGACCTTTCTCCAAATCCAGAGCTCCCTCCACGAGGAAATTTTACTCCTTGAAGTGGAGATTATTCACTTCATGGTGTGAAAATCACCAGTGGGACCCGGTCAACTGCCCCGTTGGCGCAGTGCTGGAATTCCTGCAGGAAAGATTTTCTACAGGGCTATCCCCCTCCACACTAAAGGTGTACGTGGCGGCTTTAGCTGCTTACCCCACTCAAAGGAGCGTGGTATCTTTGCGGAGGCACCCATTTATTACCTATTTCCTCCGTGGTACTTTGAGGCTTAGACCTGCAGTCCGCACGAGAGTACCGGCTTGGGATCTGGCCAGTGTACTACAGGGACTTTCTATGGCCCCTTCGAGCCCATCGAAGAGGTGCCAGAAAAGTTTCTCACACTAAAAACAGTGTTTCTGCTTGCTATCATGTCTCTCAAAAGAATTGGAGACATTCAAGCCCTGTCGGTATCTTCATCGTGCCTCGAATTTGTGTCTGGCAATGTTAAGGCTTTCCTTCATCCCAGACCGGGATACTTTCCTAAGGTCCTCACTAATGCTATGAGACCTATTGTGCTGCAGGCCTTCTGTGCTCCTCCATTTACGTCCTCGGACCAGAAAAAGTTAAATCTGCTGTACTCTGTTAGGGCACTGGATGCATATGTCCACAGAGCTGCCATGTGGAGACAAGCTGATCAGCTATTTGTATGTTTTGGGGCACCTAGGAAGGGTCTCCTTGCATCCAAACAGAAAATGAGCAAGTGGGTGGTCGAGGCCATCTCACTTGCTTATGAGTCATTTGGACAGCTTTCACCTTTGGCTGTCAGGGCTCATTCGACTAGGAGTATGTCTGCCTCTAAGGCTTTTATTTCAGGGGTTTCCCTGCAGGATGTTTGTGATGCTGCAGGCTGGTCCTCACCGTATACATTCATGAGGTTTTATGAGTTACACCTCGGCTACACTCCAGGGGTGCAGGTGCTACTGTAAGTGGTGCGCTTCTGCTACACACAACCGGTTACTTGCTCATATGGCGACGTTGGGATTGTCGTTCCCACAGTGATTACGCAGCGCGAGTTCCCTTGAAAGGGAGCGTCTCTGTTATGTATTTAACCTTAGTTCCCTGAATAGGGAACAAGACACTGCGGCGCCCATACTCCCAGTATGCCCGTAATTGACTTGCTTCAGCATTTCAGAAGCTAAATGAGAGTGTTTTCGGGTAGCCTTTATAGTTCCTGGTCAGTGACGTCACCCGCCTATGTCCCTATTGGACAGATTTCATACATGCTTCACGACGACATCACGCAGAGGCGTTCCCATACCGATTACGCAGCGTCTCCTTCCCTATTCAGGGAACTAAGGTTATATACATAACCAAGACGTTTCTGTAAAGAGTGTCTTCAACAGTTCTGGAGAACCAAGAAAACTCAGGAATGTCCTGTCTGCAGGAGAAGATCCTCAAGAGATAAACCTCCCTTTAATTCAGCGTCACAAAACTTGTGTGAGTCGTTCCTGAAGGAGAGAAATGAGAGGCGTTCATCAGGATCTGAGGAGATCTGCAGTTTACACAGTGAGAAACTCATACTCTTCTGTCTGGAGGACAAACAGCCTGTGTGTTTAGTGTGCAGAGATTCACATAAACATGACAATCATAAATTCAGACCCATCAGAGAAGTGGTTTCATCACATAAGGTAAGAAAAATGACTCTTGTTTCACATGTCAAATAATAATTAGTCATAGTTTTTATAGTATTTTTGTTCAATTCTAGGAAGAGCTCAATACAGCACTGGAGTCCTTACAAGAGAAACTTCAACACAATGAAGAAATGAAGGGAGAGTTTGAGGAAACAGTTCAACATCAAGGTGAGGAAACATAATCAGCATTTTCATTACAGTTGTAGGATCACTATATACAGTTATGATCTGATATATTTAATATAATGGATTCCAGTGTATTATTCAGTAAATAATGAGTATCAATCTGCTTCTGGATCGTTACAATGGGTATTTGAGTTTATTTCTGATATGAATGATATGAAGTGTGATGTGAAGTGATGGTTTGGTAATTCTCGTCACATCCGGAACATCTTACTAGTGGGGTTCCCCAGGGGTCCATTTTGGGCCCTATTTGTTTTTAATGTATATACTCCCATTGGGATTAATTTTTAAAAATATGGTATCTCTTTCACTTATATGAAACATTAGAAAAAGTCTCCATGCTTTTATCTTCTCCTGGATAGTTAACTGTAATGTTATTTATTCTGGAACCTGTCAGACTTATGTTGCCGTCTCCAACTTGTACAAAATGCCGCAGCTAGAATGCTTATGAAGGGTGTGTCTTCATTAGGCTGGTTACCAGTGTATTACAGGATCCAATTCAAGGTTGTATGTTTTTAAGGCATTAAATAGAATGGCGCCAGAATATTTGGTGGAGCTCATTAAGCCATATAAATCACATTCAATGTTGAGATCCTCAAACAAAGTTTTATTAGTGATCCCAAGAGTACGTCTTAAATCCAAGCTTTTGCTGTTACTGCTCCAAGATTATGGAATAAGCTTTCCTTCGAGGTTAGATCGTCCCCTACATTAGGTATCTTCAAGAGTTGTTTAAAATATATCTTTCTCCTGGCATTTTTACTTTACACAGGAGTATTATTATTGATGAGGACTATTATGATGATGATGATGATGTTTTGTTGTTGTGTGTTGTTTTTTGGGGGGGGTTTTTTGTATTTTAATTATTGATTTTGCTTACAAAGTACAGCACTTTGGAGCTCAGAGTAGCCTGGGAAAGTGCTCTAAATAAATAATACAAATACAGATGTGTGTTGATTGAAACGATGAAGTGAATGTGATCTGATTTCAGTCTCAAGCTGAGCACACAGAGCGTCAGATTAAACAGCAGTTGAGAAGCTCATCAGTTTCTCAGAGATGAAGAAGAAGCTACAATCACTGCTCTGAGGGAGGAAGAGGAGCAGAAGAAGCAGATGATGAAGGAGAAGCTGGAGGAGAGAACAGACACATCTCAGCTCTTTCACACACAATCAAAGACATGGAGGAGATGATGAAAGCCAATGACGTCTTTCTGAAGGTCTGATTTCAGATCATGGTTGATCATTGGTTCATTGATTGAGTTCTTGATGAAATGGTGTTGTTTGTTCTGCAGGAGTTTCCAGTCTCAATGGAAAGGTGAGTGATCTGCTCCTGTCTCTGGTCTCTCTGGTTCTGATCCAAAGCCACTGCAGTTCTGACTCCTGAATGTTCTTCCAGAGTCCAGAGCTCACAGCCAGATCCACAGATGGCTTGGAGCTTTGATTCATGTGCCACGTTACTTGGGCAACCTGCCGTTCAGAGTCTGGAAGAAGATGCAGGACATCATCCAAAAAGTGAGTCTGACTGCAGAAGATCTGAGCTGGAAATGATGTATGGGTGGAGAGTTAAAAAGGGGCTTCATGACACAAACTGATAGACGTGATAAAGGCATCTTTTCATGTTAATCTGAGTTTTTATCCTAACCAGCCACAACGGCAACAATTCTAGTTTAGAAATCGTTTCTATTTCTTAGGGCTGGGCGATATATCGCATGCGATTGTCACGCGCATGCGATTGTCACAGAACCATAGATCACTGACAAGCGACGCAATATCGCGTTCATTATTCGAGGCGTAATGAACGCGATATTGCGTCGCTTGTAGGTGATCTACGGTTCTGTCTATTAAATGCCGCTCCATTTGAAAGCAGGTGATGGCGATTTAGCGGTAATCAGGGAACCGGCTTTACTGACGAAATGCGTGTGACAATCGCATGCGATATATCGCCCAGCCCTATTATTTCTCTGCGACGTTGTGGCTGGAAAAGCAACACTATGTATGCTGGGATAAGGCAATTATAATATAAGGTACTGTTTATTTGATTTATTCAATGTTAAAAGCGTCTAATGTGAGTTTAAATATCAGCCGGTAACACTTTAGTGTAGGGAACATGTATTCACTATTAATTATAACTTTTTCCTCAAACGCCTAATTTACTGCTTACTAATAGTTAGTAAGTTGTTAAGTTTAGGTATTGGGTAGGATTAGGAATGTGGAATAAGGTTGTTTAGAATAAGGAATTAATATGTGCTTAATTACTAATAAACAGGCAATATTCTAGTAATATGTAGGCTAATAAGCAACTAGTTAAAAGACCCTAAAATAAAGTGTTACCTATCATTCTGTGTTCCCAGCTTCTCTGTAATGAAAGCAACACTGGCTAATTCACCTCAGATCTCCTTTTCACCATTTATATCTCCATTTACCATTTTATATTTAACTTTCACTGTTAAGCTGATGACATTCAGATTTATTTTAGCATACCTCCCACCTCAGTATTTCCACCACTTACATTAACAACCTGTATCAAGGAATTCAAGCATTGGCTCGAGGAAATTTCCTTAAAGCTGCTGTCCGCGATTTTTGGCCCTCTAGCGGTTAATAAACAAGTTTAGTCTGGTGACTTTGGGAGCTAGGGCTTTTAGTGTTGCGGCTCCGAGGTTGTGGAATTCCCTTCCTCAAGACACCCGTCAAGCATCCAGCCCTTCTCTCCTTTGAATATCTCTTAAAAACACATTATTTTTCTAAATATTATTGCTCTGCTCATAGTCTTTAAAAAAAATAATTTTATATATATATATATATATATATAATTACACACACATATTGTGCCGCGTCACCCCCTGGGTGGTTTCTACCGCAACCACGTAACACTATCTTGGTCACAAGCCACTTCCTCTCTTCATATTACTCAACTCCTGTAAAAGGTTTACCTTTATAGATCCAGGAGGAGTCAGGTAGGCGTATAATATTTTCTTAGATTATATTATCTCAGGGTCTACTTCTGATCACTACCGTACCTCTTAGGCCTATGGTTCAGATATCAACCAAGCCTACCTGGGTGGGGTGGGTTAGCCTTCCGTTCAGTGCACCACAGCTGGCTCTTCGCCCTCAGAGGACAGCTATGCCTGCTAATGCACTCCCACGGCCCACTCTGTTGTGACTGGTTGGCAACCTTGACTGACTTTGTAAAGTCCGTCGGGATATCTGTATAAAAATCTATCTTTTTCAGACAGTCAACTTCTGATACCCCAAATGGATTCTCGCTCTACAACAATAAACAGACTGAGACAATACTATCAGAGTTTGAGGGCAGTCCTCATTCTCATTTTATTATTTTGCAAAGGCAAAAGCTAAATTTTAAAGCTTACATTTTAAAGCTACCCTCTTCTCTATTCAGTATATGTTCTCTCAAGGAAATCAGGTGTCTTCTTTGATCTTCTGAGGGTTGTGGTCTGGCGATGACTTCCGCCTGCTGCTTGCTTGTATGCTCTTTCTTTCTTCAGCAAAACTACTACTCCTACTACTACTGCTAATCCTACTACTACTCAGAGAGCTATAAGGCCCCTGTTTTATATTCTCTTTTGACACACTTTATCTCTCCATTTACACATGTGGTTTTCCTGCGTTAACATATTACCTGTATGCGTCAATTGCTAGGTTACTTGTCTATCACCTTTTTTTTTTTTTACTTGCGTCAATGCATTTCATATTTGCGTCAATGGTTTAAGCAATACACACATTTTTTATTATACATTTTATCAGATTTCTACCTTGCTAGACATTTATTTCCTAACTGTCTTCATTCTTATCAGTTACACACAACAATGCTTCTATCCCCCAAAACCCATGTTCACCCACACACATAATGCAACATTTGTCATCTCTACAGGATGTGGTATACACTTCACTCATGCCCACAGCATGTGTTTTTGTATGTCTCATTTATGAAAACTTCATAGACCCCAGAGATTCTCCAAGTTCAGCAATTTTCTGCTTTTTATTATATTTTAAAATCTTTATAGAAACTCCATTTCTCTTGACTAAATATATATATATATATATATCTTTACCCTTGTAAGTGAATATTAATATGATTATCTTGTCCTATTCCTTAACCTATCTCTGTAAAGCAACCTTGGGTGTTGAAAGGCACTATATAAATAAAAATTATTATTAGGGGCCAAGCACCGAAGGTGCGTAGGCACCTATTGTATCTGTTAGATTTCTTCTTCTTCTTCTTCCGCTCTTGGAGTCTATGGCAGCCCATAGAACCACTTGCGGGAAAGTTGTGAAATTTGGCACACAGTTAGAGGACAGTCTGACCTTTGTCCATAGCAAATTTGGAGTCTCTAACTCAATCCCTCTAGCGCCACCAGCTGTCCAAAGTTGCACTTATGTTTATGCTAATAACTTTTGAACCGTAAGGGGTAGAAACAAAATTCTTCTTCCTCTGATTCCTTTGGGCAAGACGAATCGATTGCACCCTATGATGTCATTTTCCGTCATGAAAATTTTTCCGCCATTTTGAATTTTCTGAAAAACCTACTTTTTCGAACTCCTCCTAGGCCGTTACTCCGATTTTCACTAAAATTTAATCAGATCATCTTCAGATCATGCCGACAAAAAGTTATGGAATTCAAGTCGATTCCTCAAACCGTTTTTGTAAAACACGCGAACGAATTTTACGTAGTGCTTGTGAAAATAGACATAAGGCTGTATCTCTGCAACACTTTATCGTATCCTTGGGTCATACTGAGAACATAGATATCAAATTTGCCAAAGTCGGATGAACTTCCTGTCCGCCATATTGTTTTTCTTTGAAAACCTACTTTTTCGAACTCCTCCTAGACCGTTGCTCCGATTTTCACCAAAATCGAACCGTATTATCATCAGACGATTCCGACAAAAAGTTATAGATTTCAAGTTGATACGTCAAACCGTTTTCGTATACCAGAGCAAAGAATTTGAGGCATGATGTAAAACCTAGTCTTGAAGCTGTATCTCTGCAATGCTTTGACATATTGACACCAAACTTTGCAAGTGTCATAGTCACCTCTGACCATACCACATTAATTTGGTCACAGCGCCACCTATTGGTCAAAAGTGATGAACCAGTAAATATTCATTTTTTTAACATTTTTCAGCTATTTTGCCTAAAATGATCTTAATAGGTCTTTAATTGCTCACTGCTGCTGTTGGTCTGATGCTCCCAGCCATGTTGGCTGGCTTCATGTACCGTTTTTGTGCTTGGCCCCGTAATTGCTGCTTGCAGCTATATTTATTATTATTATTATTATTATTATTATATTAATTTGAAAATAAATAAATAGGCACAAGAATGTTCAAACTGTCAACACAATGCTAACAAACATTTCACTTTCCCCTTCATTTTTAATGTGGGGTCTGTTTGGACCCTGAAGACCACGAGTGTGACTTCTTGTTTATTTTTTTATTTTATTTTTTTTTATATTATTTATTTATTTATTTATTTTACATACCTTTAGAAGAACCAAATCAAACCCAGTGTTTTGTGTGATTATTTTAAAATGAAATATGATAATCTGCATCAATTTAGAAAAACTCTTGCATGGTCATTTTGAAAGCGCATGACTAAACATCGTCAGGGTTTTTACTTCAAAAGTAATCGACATAGCCTTTATCACAATATGCTACAAAAGTAAATAATTTCTTCCTCGTTCTGTTATATCAAGTTACATCAGATCACAGACAGTTATTTCCAAAACTTGTCGGAGGAAAAATGTGGTTTTAATCATAAACTATTGTGTTTTAATTTGTTATGCTAATATGCTAACTAACCCTTATGCACCCGTTTCCAGGAGCTATTATGTTTTGTCTTGTTTTGAAAAAGTTAAAGAACATTTTCAGTCTTTCTTTTTAAAACATATTTGAGCCATATCCCAGCCAGAGAGAATGAAAATAAATGGTGCTGTGGGGACAATATAATATGATATACCAGTTATCACTGTAAAGCTGCTTTGACACAATCTGCATTGTAAAAAGTGCTATATAAATAAAGGTGACTTGACTTTTGTTTCTTTTGCATTATTGATTCCATATAATAAAATCATCTGTTGATTGTGTCTCATCAGCTCCTGTGATTCTTGATCCAAATACTGCGAATCTACGCCTCGTCCTGTCTAATGATCTGACCAGTGTGAGATACAGCAGGAACAAACAACCTCTTCCTGATAATCCAGAGAGATTCGACCGTTATCCCTGTGTTCTGGGTTCAGAGGGGTTTAACTCAGGAACACACTGCTGGGATATAGAGGTTAAAGAGAGTTCAGACTGGATTCTTGGAGTAACTACAGCATCAAACCAGAGGAAGGGATGTGATTTCTTCAACACTGATGTTTGGAGTGTGGATTATGATGTGGAAGGACTGGATGAACCATGTGGTTTTCCTGTGAAACATAAGCTTGATAGTGTGAGAGTGAATCTGGACTATGATGGAGGAACAGTGTCATTCTCTGATCCTGTAACTAACACACATCTACACACATTCACAGCCACCTTCACTGACACACTCTTACCATTCTTCAGTTGTTCTCACTCTCTGAGGATCTTAGCGGTCAATAGTCAGTAAACGTTACTCCTGTAAGTCTGGATCTTCCTGCTTTCATCATGTTTCTGATATTGCTGTCAATCTGAATGTCAGTACGCTGGCCGTGATGATCACATGACTGATTTCCAGCACTACAGCAACACTGTAGTAGCGCCTCCTACCGTACAACAGTGAAAACATGGATTACAATTCTGACAATGGCAAGGAAAGAGTTAAGTACATTTGATGCAAATTCATATGCACACTACCAGTAAACTACACAAAAACTCACATTCATTTTTAAATAGCTGACATTCTGCATTAAATGTTTTTAGGGTCTTTTTGACCCCAAATTATGTTTGCTAAAATAATAATAAAAAGTTATCTTTGTCCAAATGGTGTGATACTTTTTAGTGTTAATTTTGGCAGTCATTTTTGATTTAGTCTTCGTCTTTATCTTAAGATGAAAATGCTCCTTAATCTGCTGGTGCAGATGTACATATCCTCTTTCAGTGGTTCTCAAACTTTCTAGACTAGAGTGTTGTAACCCATGAGGGATTTAACATCCTTCTGTGTACCCTCTCTTTTCCACTTAGACTGCAAATCGGTTTTTTTTCCAGTGCATTTTTTACCTTCATAAATACCTTTTGTAAAATAAATAATGCCTTAAATATTTTTTTTAAAAAATGCAATAAATATAATGATGATAAAAACGAAGTGATATTTTTAAATATTGTATTATAACCACCAGTAGGTGGTGGTAAGTCACTGTTTTTATGAGTGAATCATCGAGTCATTCATTCTTTCAGTATCAAATCAAGCGGCTGTATTTATGAATGGATCATTGAATCATTGACGATTCGTTTTGGTCAAGTGTTTAGTCTTTTAGCCAAACTTCAGTCTCAGCTTTTTTCGTCAACGATATTGCACGTGTAGTTTTAGTCACGTTATCGTTAAATGAAATTGGTGTCGTCTCTCATCGTCTTGTCTTAGTCATGGAAAAAAAAAGGTCATCAACGAAAAGTTTTCGTCATAGTTTTGTTAACAAAATTACCACTGATACTTTTTATGGTGGATAACACTTTCTAAATCTACAAATAAAAAAAATGGAATATCATCTTGTTTTTATTTCTGTGTGAAAAAAAGGTTACACTCAGGGTCTTTGGGGTCTCCAGAGCATTCATTGTCAACCTGTTCTGACTATAATTTCAGCAGTTAGTGTTGGCTACTTCTTTTTTTAGCCTCCCTTGCTAGTCGCTCAGTTTATGTTTGCCTGCCAGTGTCTTCTCATCAGGGTTGCTTCTGGTCGGGGGCCCTCCTTCTGCATTAGGCTAAGAATGCGAGTAGCAGGTCCTGCGGCCTCCTCTCCCTTTGTTTCTTTACTCCATTGCTACTTAATTTTTTAGCAATGTTTAAGTATGTGGTTCCCTAGTGGTGTTTAGCATTTAGCTCAGTGACGAGCAGTGAGCTTTGTTATCAGCCTCCCTGTGGACGGTTTAAGCGTTGCAGGCCTCCTCTCGTCTTTGAGAGTGTGCTTTTTGACTGAAGCCTCTGCTCTCTGAGCTTGGTAATCTCATTGTGAGTGGCCCCTTGATTTGTTTCAAGTTTTGGTTTGAATGGCCGACCTCTTTCGGTTTCTCCCTGTCGAGGCCATTATTCATCTGGATCTAGCTCCTTTGAGTCCCTTTGGGATCCCCTGGATTCCTCTTTCTCTGTTTTCAAGCTTTATACCCCATGCATGCTTTTAAGGCGAGTTCAGACTGCACGATTTTAGCCCCGATTTTGGCTCGCCGACAGGTTTTAAGAAATCGCCGACAAATGCAATGAGATTTAAAGGAACCCCTTCTTTTGAAGCTTTTGAAGCTTCACTCTGTGGAGGCCTCTTTGAGGCTTTTTAGCTTGGGCAGTGGCTGTAGGGAGTTATGTCACTGACAGCCTGTGACCAGGGTTGAGTGCTCTTCTATCTTCTCAGCCAGCATGCACTCCTCTCAGCATGGTGGCGTGGGTATATCGTTTCCATATGCGTTCTAGGACACAGTGTGAGTTCCCTTTCGAAAGGGAATGTCTCCGGTTACGACTGTAACCCTTGTTCCCTGAGAACAGGAATTGATACAGTGCATCTCGTTGCCATGCCTCTGGGCTGCCTGCTACAGTCACTTCAGACAAATAGCAGATGTCATGTTCTCTAGGTAGTGTTGTCACAATACCATTATTTTGACTTCGATACGATACCCAACTTAAATATCACAATACCGATACTTAAACGATAATATGGCAAAAACCTAAAACAGCAGGAAAAGTAAATAAATAACATATGACAGAACTTCTTTCTTCACCAGTGTGCAGGCTAATTCTGGATGACATGAAGTTAGAGTTAGACTTAATTTTTAATGTTTGTTTTCATGCTCAGTAAAATTGTAAATTATTAGCTGTTATGCTTTTTTTTTTTATACATTTTAGGTGTTTTTGACAGTAAGATTATTGTAAAAATTATATTACTGTAAATAATTAGAGCAATGTTATTAAAGCATAAATTAGTTTAAAATAACTGTATATACCCTTCACATATTTATGTATTTTTAAATTAATTTTATTTTTGCAACCAGATATCACTTATTAAAGACTCAATAATACACCTCAGGTCTGCTTGCACGAGTAAAATAAATAAATAACACTCATTTAATGTTTGAGAGCATAAACATAATGCTGGTATCACATTCACTAACCTGTCGCTCTTTAAATTCTTTGTTCAAATCGGGATATTTGACGACAAGATGCTTTTGACTCCCTTCGCTTGCGCTATTTTGTAACATCTTTTGCAGTCGGGCTTTGTGGTGTCCGTGGGCTTGCCCTGGCTGTCGGCAATGTAAGCTAAATAATGCCATATTTCGCTTCGTGCATCTGCTTTCTCAACAATTTGTGGACGGTCTGCAAGAGCACCTGTATATGTAACCATACCTCTCGTTTCGTCACCATAAAAGCCGTTGTGCAGTTGAGAGGAATAAACACGCACTCAAAGTGAAGCAGCGCACTGCACGCACATTGCCCCCTGCTGTCGCACATTAGGAAATACAGCTGGCACTCAAAGTACCGGTACTAATAAAATGAAGAACCGGACCGTTTTTAAAAGCAGGGTATCGTGATACCTTTCTAGTACCGGTATATCTCTAGGCGCCCCTTTTTATACTGTCTGGTTGCACTAGTATGACGTCATAGGCTGTCGCCGAACCAGGGTTACAGTCGTAACCAAAAACATTATTGTTTCAAGGGTTTGAGCTCAATTCATGACACAAATTCAGAAGAAAATACAAACTATCATGTTGAGAGAAGCTGGACAACATCAAGGAAGTGTTTCTCACCTTCTTCTTTTGGTCTTGGTTTTTACTGTACGCAGTGACCTCAGAATAAGTCACGTGATCATCTGTCTGCTCCTAAATATCAATGTAAATATGATAAACCAAGATATTAAAGGCCGTTCCATCACTGCTACTTTACAAATGTGCTGCAAATGTTCATGACTCAGAGTAAGAAGAAAAAGAAAAATGATGACATTATAAATCAACCACAGATAAGACAGACACATGCAAAAACAATCAGTCTATTAAGAAATATAAAAGAAAAAAAGATACAAATTTAAATTGTAATGGATATAAGGTTCAAAATTGAAAAAAAAATAACTAATTAAATGGTAGAAAAATGTTTTTATAAAGTAAGAAAAAAAAGAAATGTGTAAAGATGGTCAAAGATCCGAAATAATTGACAGATAATTGTTGTTTAACATGGAATTTGATTGACAATGCACGGACTATAAAATTAACTTTAAAAAAGCTTAGAAAAAGCAGGACTAAATATGAAAAATTGGTCAAATATTAATTGACAATATGGGAGAATTTAGAGGATTTTAAATGCACTCTAAATCAGTGAGAGCATAACAATAAGAATAAGATTTAGTTACTAAATTAAGTTAAATGGCTAATAGAAAGTGATAGAATAGAAGAAAAGATAAAATTGTGTGTTAGAAGAAACAGTGAATGCTACAGTTTACCAAGTTATGAAGAACAAAGATGGAGAAAAGCTCTGAAAGTATACATAAACCAGTAACACGTTATAAAAACTCACGCTATAAAGCATTAGTTTAGCATTAGTAAATAGTCAATTCATCATTTATAAAGCATTAATAGACATTAATAAGCAGTTTATGAATACAGCTACAAATGTTTTGTTATCAGTTTATAAGCATATCTATAATGTGATTAACAAATGATCAATTTATCATTTCTAAATTATTAATAAATTAGTTGCATAGGAGTTAACAGTGGTTCATAAGATCATTTAAGAAGTGTAAGTAAATGATTAATAAACTATTTAAACATTCATTTATACATCATATTATTTAGACAGTAATAATTACTTAGTGTGTTAATAAATGCTTTATTAACGTATTCCTACTGCAATTCATGATTAATAAAACATTTAGAAGGGGTCAGTTAAATATTTTTGTGAGCTCATCTAAAGTGAGGATTATTTATGCCTCAATGCTTTTATTAAAGGAGATTTGAAGGCTGTTATATTCGGCACTGCTGTTCTCTAATGTTTTAAAGTTAGTACTGAGGTAGTTTTGACACTGAAATATTTAATTATATTATTATTGTTTTATAAACAATATGTTGTTGTATTTTGGCATTTCTGTAATGCAGAGTTGGTACTGGTAAAAATTTATTTAGCAATGTTTACACTTTACAGAAATGTATTTTTATATCAGATTGCAAAGGCTTAGTTTCATTTTACTGCACAGTTATGTTTTGTGGAGATGTACAGGAATTTTTATTTTCTGTGACATTGCAGATTATTATTTTTAATTTATCAAGTTACCCAATTTTATATCAAGTTTTTATATCAAGTTTATATTAAGTTTGGCTTGAAATAAATATTTCTATGTTCTGTATCCTTTAAATCTCCTTTAATAAAAGCATTACGAGGCATGAATAGTCCTCACTTTAGATGAGCACACAAAAATGGTTCACTGACAGCTACTAAATGTTTTTACTACCCTGAATTAAATCATAAATTACAGTAGGAATACGTGTTAATAAAGCATTTAGTAGCAATTATGTCTAAATAATAAGATGCATAAATGTACATTTAAATAGTTTATTAATCATTTACTTACACTTTATAAATGATCTTACAAACCACTGATAACTCCTAAATAACTGGTTTGTGAATAATGCAATACATAATTTAGAAATAATAAATTGATCATTAATAAAGTATGAAAATACAATTAATAAACACATTATAGGTATGCTTATAAATCAAGAACAAAACATTTACAGCTGTATTTATAAACTAATTACTAATTACTGTATCTTACCCATAAATATAGAGTTATAAATATAGATTCTGTGCTAGGTGTACCTCTTCTGTGTATAGACAATATAATAACTGTTCTTTAAGAAGAAAAGCATTTATTCAGATAATTAGTTTGATGACTTAAGTTTATAAGATAACTGGTTCATGATAACTATTAATTATAAGATAATTGTTTATTAAGAAAGGCAACTGGTTTTTGTAAAAGTGTCTAAGATAATTGTTTATCAAGAAATAGACAAACACTTGGTTGTTGTAAAAGCTTTATTAAGAGTGTAGTTTATAAAGGAAGACAATGCAACTGTTGTTTAAAGATTTTAATAAAGCATGCTAGTAGAAAGTAGAAAGAGAAGGCCTTTATAGAGACGAGTCATGACAAGATTCCTGGAACTCATAGGAGGGGAATTCCAAAGAAGATGACCTCAAGAGGTCAGACTGTCTAAAGGCTGGAAGATGAAGAGAACAGCAGAGGCTGCTTCACACCTGCACCAGAACTAACGCTGATGTTGCCATGACTGAAGAACTTTTTTGATATTTCTCACTCCAAGCAAAACTCAAAAGTTGGCAGTTCTCTCTCAGGGTTTACCATTGTGTTTGCATTTACTTGGTTAGAAATATCTTGAATTGAACAGGATTCATCAAGGATCCATCCACTCATGCTACACTCTAAATTTTTTTTACTTTTTTTTCTACTCAAGGTCCACTCCGCCTTCATCGGTGCTTGATGACGTAGCAGTCGAGATATGCACCCTTACGAGGACCACAGCAGAAAAATGAAGAAAAAATGGGACGCAGCCTTCAGATTGAGGAGCGATTTGACAGATTTGATCATCAATCTTTTTTAAGTTATAATTAAGTTTCAGCGTCGAGTCTTCTGAGGTGAGTCGAGCAGTTTTTCTCATATTTACACGATCATCAAACACACTTTACACAGTTTGATCAAGCGACAGGCTCATTTCTGTGTTTTCATCGAGCACAGCGATACTTGTGCGTCTTTTAGTGCAGCAGCATGGAAATGTTGAATTCATTCAGATCTGAGCGATTTTGTGTTCGTTTGTGTGGTTGTTTTGATTTTTTTATAGTGAAACTGTTACTGAATGTCTAGAAAAATGATAAAGTTTGAGATCTGTGAGGGGAATTGATGTGAATCGATCTCAAGTTTTGCTTCCGCCATTTTATTTATACTCTGTAAACATCTTTGGCAGAACAAATGTGTTAGTTACTTTACTTTAAATTATACTTGAACAGATACTTTTAAATACTTTACTTTGAGCCTGTAATAAACCACATAAGACATTTTAAATCAATACTGTACATAAATGTTATTTGAATAGTTTTACAATGTAAACATTAGGCTAACTATTGCTTTGTGGTGTTTTTTTTCTTCAAGTTTTTATGATCATTGTCAGTTTCAGTACAAAACTAACATGTTAATGATCTTATTACATTGCAGTTATTGCAGTTATAAGAAAATCCAACTATGTGAAGATGGTCATATTATGATCTCTGTGAAGTTAAAACGAAATAATCCCCAAAACTATGTCATTCGTTTGTGCTGATTTGGAGCCGCAAAAACGTACATTTGTGCTGGTTTGGTGTTTAAGATATTGAGCATTATTTTTTTGGTCGTGTGTTGTCATTCTCCACCCCACTTCGTCTAAATCGCACAAAACCGGTGTTGTTAGTTCGTGATTAGAGGGAGTAGCATGTGCAGGCCTGGATGACAGAGGACAGATACTATCAAGAGATGAAGTTAAGGTGGAACATAAAGGGCCCTATTTTAACGATCTAAACGCAAAGTGTAAAGCGCACGGCGCAGGTGCACTCAGGGCGTGTCCAAATCCACTTTTGCTATTTTAACGACGGAAAAACGGTCTGTGCGCCGGGGCGCATTTTTGAAATGGGTTGTCCCTATTCTCTTAATGAGTAATGGGCGTAACGTTCAATAAACCAATCAGAGTGTCATCTCCCATTCCCTTTAAGAGCGAGATGCGCTCGCGCCATGGCGGATTGCTATTTACATGGCGGAATTTGTTGGCGGAAAAGCTGAACGCTTTTCAAGCGAAGAAACCAATCTGCTCGTGCGCGAAGTTAAAGCGCGCGAGCAGATCATCTACGGGACAAGCAGGAATCCACCAAAGCTTCCCGAGGTGAAGAAGGCGTGGGATGAATTAGCAGTGATTGTGTCCGTTATAAGTAGTAATAGGCCGAATTGAAAATAGGTAGCCTAATTCTAATACACGCAATGACTATTCATCATTACATTTTTATATTTATGTAGCATACACAATAATATTCTTTTACACTGTAATCCTTTTGTTTTTAATATTTGGCATGTTTGTGTGATGCGCATCCCTGTGTGTAATAAGCAAAGTCAACGCGCACTGTGGACGCGCCCAGAGGCACAGTTTCTACCAACGCGCTCTAGCAAAAAAATATTGCGCCATTGACTTTAGACTTTAGACCAGGTTTGAGTTGGCGCAGTCTATTTTCAGCTCCTTAAAATAGCAATGCGCCGGCAATGCGCCTGAACACACCTCTTTTTTAGACCAGCACACCCATGGGCGCACTAACTGGCGCAAATGCATTTACTAATTTAAGGACGTGGCGCTGAACGGGAAAACGCGAACGGCGCCGGACGCAAACTAGCAAACACACTTGCGCTGCGCCTTGCGTCGCATTGCGCCGGGTGTATTATAGGGCCCAAAGTGTCTGTTGCTGTATTCACATCCAGAAATGAGAATAGTGTGGGCGAGGGAAGGGAGAATGATACAGCAGAGGAAATATGAGAAGAAGAAAGATAGTGCAGGATTTGTCTGAAGGTAACTGATAGAGGGGTTGGTGGTGAACAAATGGGGAGTTGTAGATTAAAAGTAATGAAGAAATGATTGGAAATGTGCAGAGGTTTTACCAAAATGTTGTCAGTGATGGAGTTGCATGTGTAAATGAGGTCAAGTTGGTTGCCAGATTTGTGTGTACTTGTGGTGATAAGCTGACTGAGATCGAATGAGGCTAGAAGAGAGAAGTCTGAAGCATAAGGCTTCTCAAGATGAATGTTGAAATTGCCAAAAAACTACAAGTGGGCTACCATCCTAAACATACAGATTTACATTTAAAGTAGGCATGTCACGTGTGTTTTTACAGTCAGATAGCATGTTGGTAGGCAATATGTGTTAACATAGTTTAGGTTTTGATAAGTGTTCCCCATGGATAGCTCTATACCTGTTAGAGGTTCAGTTTTCAATGTATTAAAAAAAGTAACACATTTCCTCCATTTATTTAGAGTATCAGTGTAAAAGGCGTTGGAAAAATCTCAGGGACAGATATATAAAGGAGAGAAAGGCCATGAGGGAGAGGAAGGGTGGTGCAGGGGCAGAATAGAAAACCACATGGAGGTATTTCTCCATTATGAGTTTCTTGGAGCCTCATGTCAGAGAGAGGGCCACTTCCTCCAATATGTCCCCATCCCTAGAAGAGAGATCCTCTAGCCCCCACGCCCTCCAGGTTACCTCATCACCCCTGGCTGCTCAGTCATCACCACTTGGTAACCCAACTGAAACCTTTACCCTTACCCTGACTGATGTGTCTCCCAGCTCCCCATCTACTCCTGCAGTTCTGGCCACTGAATCTTCTGATACTCTGAGTCTGTCTGACCCTCCTACTCAAACCGGGGAGACCCCATCTACCTCAGCACCCCATGTATCGCATGTACCTGCAGTACCCTACGCCAGCACCAAAAAGATCAATGAAGACCAAAAAAAGGCAGTGGCAGAAGGATGAGTTTGATAATCAGTTGATGAATGTGCTCAACCAGTCTGCAGATGAGGAGGAGCTTTTTCTTTTAAGTCTGGCTCCACGTCTCAGAAACCTGTCACGTGAAAAAAAAAAAAAAGTGAAGTTGAAATGGAATTTTTGTCTGTTTTACATAGGGCTGAGTTTTTGTGAGAAATAGCTTCTTGATATCATTTGTTCCTTGATGTCAGCTTTAATGTTTGAATACTTTAATTTTTTATTCTATAACATACACACACACATTCTGAAAACTTACCTTAACTCCCTCGAGTCGGAGGTATCGCCGGCAATACCACCTCGGTTTTTTTCTTACCAGTGTGAAAGAGACTCAAAATACTCCATCAGTGTTGTACATACAATTAAGAGCTATACACCATTTTAATCTGTGGAATATCTTCTTTTATTTGTGTACACTCAGAGTAAAAACAAAATGTTGTGCTTTTTGCAAAATAAAGAAAACTAACATGATGCGTGATCTGTCATCTCCCTCTGAATGAAGTCCAATCTGATAGTTCTCCGAAAATGAACTGTAACTTAGTGAATACTAATCACAAAAAAATTAGACTCATGTCTAAAGAAACGTTGAAATGTCAGTTTTTAAATCATGAAAGTCAAATCAAAAACAAAAAATCTGTTTATGTAATCTGTATGAAAAGAGACACGTCAGACACCCGTGATTCAGCTCATTATCCGCTAATGCAGCCACGCCCATGGAGCGAGCGCTATTCAGACGCAAATTCAGAGGCAATACATGCATACATCATCTCAATCGTGTATTTATTGTCTTGAAAAGTGTTTATCTTTCTTTAGGAGGCATTTGTGGACTAAAGGTGCACAGAGCGCCCTCTGGCTGCAAGTATGAATTGTAAACACAGTATCCAGCACTCACAGTGATGACAATAAATATAGAATAAATATAACTCCTCTGTATAGGAAATTGACATAAACATATGAGAATCCATTAATATTTCTCCAAATGTGCATGCTTGTAAGCATATTAAGAAATTACAGTCAATAAAAGATTTTCAGAGTAAAACAGTGGTCAAAATGTAAAGCTTGAGTCTTGAATCTTTTCAATGATGTATAGTTTGTCACCTGCACATTAACATTTAGGCTATAATAACAAATATTGTAGCCTATGTGAAATGCCATAAAGGTAGGAATGTTCAGATGCTTTGCATCACAGAAATACATTATAATTTAAAGTATATTAAAATAGAAAACCATTATTTGGTTAGAGACTTGAGACTTATTCTTTTAAAAACATTAGTAATGTGTCAATATTTTGACTGGTAGTGTAATTTAACATAGGCCTACAACATTTTCTTCACATGATGTGCAATAATACAGGCATAAGATCACAAAAATCATGTTTTTTTGTTAAGAGTGGACATTAATCCTGTTATCAGCATGATCACAGAGGGTTTTTTCACAGCCTACCTGACTGAAAGAGCTCATTAATATGCAGGTAATTAGAGGTCATTATTCAAATCTTTTGTCTCAGCATTAATCATGATTATTAACACCTCCACACATACTGTTTTATTGACAAAAAGTGTCTTACAAAATGTAAATCAATATATTGTTTTATATGAACAAGCAGGCAGGATAATTTTTACATAATTTTGAAGCAAAAACTCTAGCCAACAACCTCCAATACCCAGAAGTCTTGTGAACACAGATTTAATATATTTTTTTTTGGGCTTATTTCTGTGACTTAAGTTTTTGTTTTTTCAATAACCACACATAAACATTATTCCTTCAAGAAAATGTACACACATGTTCCTCACATGTTATGGTGGCCTACTTTATGCTGAATACAGTGTAATGACAATTTTGTCATTAATATGTTTATGAACAACTGAAAAAAGCACAAATGTCAGGGCATGTCAAAACTTCTCAGGGCCCCAAAAATCCTCAGACCCCAGAGGGTTAAATGTTCCGCTATACATAAAGGATAGGACAAACATTGTCCAAGCAAACTGTTAAAAAAATCCAGTTATTTTGTAACAGACTTGAGTTCATGAATTGTGTTTTGATTCAGATGTAAAGTGGTAATTCATCGTTTAGTGTATGAACGATGCAGTTGCAGTCAGGGGCGCAGGAGACATTTTCAAAGTGGGGGGGGGACCAAACTGCGTTGGGGGGGGTGTTGTTAATGAATAAATGTACATGTAAATCACCACGGGCGGTGCACGTGTGCATGCGTCTTTCCACGCTCATGGGCAAAGGAGCTTCTTTGAAAGGCTGAGCGGAATGCGGGAAATGAAGTATGCCCGGGCCTTAACCGCCTTACATTGTATTGGACAGGAGCTCACGGTTCACATCAGGAGAAATGGGAACACGGGGGCACCGCGATGCGACCGCAAAGAGCACTTTCACTTTCGCGATCAAAGTGCATGCCACTGATAAGCATTATGCAGTATTACAGTAGCCCATACACATACCTATTAAACGCTCCTCTCGTGCGTCCTCCCCACTGCGTTGCTGGTAGAGGCAATAATCACTTTTGTTTCGCTTTCAGAGATCTCTTTTATAGATGCCATCAATGCTTTTACCTTTCTAGATGTAATTACCGAAATCAAAGCAGTCCATAAACTATAAATCCTCATGAAAACTTCAGTCAATCCAGCTCGCGCATCAACCTGACAGATCAGCCTCCTTACCTTAAAGTGTCAAATTTCTCGGTTTCTGAATGGACGGTTTGGCTTGACTGACAAACGCTAACGTTCGGGCAAGATTTATATACCATTGACCTGTCCTAAAACGTTAGCATGCTCTGATCGATTGCTTGGAGATCGCTTGTTTCTCCGTTCGAGAGCACATTTCCTGTTCACATCCGTGACAAAACAGTTGATTATTTACGAACGAAAGCTCACAGAAATGTGAAAATGGACTCATTTGAAAGAAAATATCCTAAGCTAAAAGATTATATAGTTTGACTAATTGAAGCCCTTATCAAAAGTGCGGGGGTCCTGACCCCCCTGTCCTCCATGTCAATGGCGCCCCTGGTTGCAGTTGCAAATGTTTTTTTCAAACTATCAAAACACATGCCAGATGTAATGTGTGCATGCAATGTGTATGTTTAGTCAGGAATCAGATCTTTCAAGAATAAGTGAATGGCTCTTAAAATAGCCTTTGTGTTATGAAAGGCAGCAGCAGGTGAGGGGTGCAGATATGACAGGTGGGCAGATCAGGCTATGTTGTGTTGCCAGGGCACTTCACCAGTGGCAGAAGAAAAGTACCTGTTGAAGGACTTCCGAACAGCCATGGCCTCTTGGGTGGAGTTGTTGGTGCCCACTCTCCTTGCACGTGTAAGTGCAGGGATGCGCTGTTCTTCCTGTGGGACAGGTCCTTCTGCTGTGGAGTTCCAACTCTGGAAGTTATGAAGGGCCACTGTTGCTTTCACAATGGCATCCACATTTGCAGGGCTCACTCCAATCAACTGGTGGTACAGTAGATACTCCATTGTGCAGCAAGAATCCCAAAGGCATTCTAAACAACTTTTCGGGCCTGTGAAAGCAGTAGTTTAAGATTCTCTTTGATTGGGTGAGGTTTCTTCTTGTAATAAAATGAGAAGATATGACACAAACCATGTACTGGAACTGAGAACAAAACTCCACACTTTGGGGCAGCTATCTAAGGAAAATTTGTTACAGGCTCAGGACAAACAAAGCCTGCTGTACAATAGGGGAACCAATTTATGTGCTTGTATTACTTCCAACTTTGAGCTCTAGATTACTTGCAAAGTGGCAAGGACCGTTAGAGGTCTGTTGTATTTATTATCCCCCCCAACCTCCAACTAATCATACACACATTTCTACAATCCTTAACTTCATGAAAAGATTTGGACTTACCAAGGATTGAGAGCGTTGTATGAAGATCAGTGGTTTCAAGGTGGAGTCCTCACCAGCTCAGTCAGGGTCCGGTGCTCTTGAGGCTCGATGGAGTAAAGTAATTGCAGGTTCAGATAATAGTCTTATGTAAAAAGTAATTTCACTCTGAGTCTTGTTTAGAAAAGTTTACGAATCGCCAAATACAATGGCTTCGGTTTAATAACAAGGTACAGAAATAAAAAAAATTACAAAGAACATAAAAGCGAGTAAAGTCTTCACCCAGGGTGTGGCAATCTTCTGTTGTACAACTTCCAATATATAGTCTAAACACATCCTCCTTCCTGACTCAAAAACATCTCCTTGTTTGTTAGAGTACAAGATACAGAGGTCATCTACGGATTACACACGTGCAGCACGTCTTAACACATTTTCTAACTTAAACTCAACGACTTTCATATTAAACATTCTAGCTCTGCAAAGAGGCATATAGCTTGTATTAAAAATACACATTTCGATTAACTTGTGGTAAAAAAAAACATACGTTAGCCTTGCATTAGTTCTTCTTAATACTTCCCCTTTCTGCAACTAAAGCATACACTGTCGTTAGCTCTGCTTATCACTTCTAAGAAAAATAAGAAAATGTGGAAGAAACAAAAATACATATTGGCCATTCTAAATGTTGACCTCTTTGGCCTTTAACTATAATACTCAGACTCAACCGGCGCTGAAGCTTTTATATTCAAAGCCTCAACCTCGTTTGTAATCTGTTCCAAGTCACACATAAAAGTATTCAACATACATGATTGTTTAATAAGCATGATCAATCTCAAATTAATTCTTTGCTGTTGTCTCAATAATTTAAGCATTTCCTTGGCCTTCGGATCCATCTTCATTCCTTCCACTCTCGTGGTTCTTCTTCTCTTCCTCATCTTGTTTCTTCTTGATTTCATCTTGTTCTTTTTGCAAACCTTGAGTAATCAGATTGACCATATCAACTCTAGGTTTCTCCTGATGAATTAGTTCATTTAGTAGGAAATTTTCAGTACAGTTCATATTTGTTAGAGCAGTTTCCACAACAGGTCACACAGCAATTTGGGAAAATTCTCTCGCCCTCCCAGCTCTCTGATGTGGCCAAGTTGCAAGCAGAATTTGCTGATGTGTTCTCACCAAGCCAGGCATGGCATGGCCGTATCGTTTACCTGAACACAAGAAAAAAGTTGTTCAGACATAATTAGAAGTGTATTAAGGCTTAATCTAAGATTAATTGATTTATTTAAACAAGGATCGGTCATGGGAATTTGTTTAAATTTATATCCCTGGATGAAATCATAGATTGAGTTTACACCAACTTGAATTTTATCCGGTCAACATTGTCCTTCTGTGTCCTTTCTCTTCATATTCCTCTCTTTGAATTGGTTTGATGTACTGAAAATGAAATTGACATTTTTTTCTTTCTTTTCAGACCTAATGGAAGAGAACGAGGAGAGTAAAGAACTGAGTGAAGTGGAGGAGAAACATCATGTCAAACCTGGAGAAAAACATTTGAGTCACTCAAAGACTAATAACACATTTTTAAAGAGAAGAGACAAGACATATACAACCTGCACTCAGTGTGGAAAGAGTTTCACATACAAATGTCATCTTGAGATTCACATGAGAGTTCATACTGGAGAGAAGCCGTACAAGTGTGTTCAATGCAGGAAGAGCTTCATACAAAAGGCATCTCTTAATTATCACATGAGAGTTCACATTGGAGAGAAGCCTTATGTATGCCATCAATGTGGGAAGAGTTTCAGTCAATCATCACAACTAACGACACACGTGAGAATCCACACTGGAGAAAAGCTATTCGTATGTCATCAGTGTGGGAAGAAATTCATAGACAAAGAATATCTTAAGCTTCACATGCAGATCCACACTGGAGAGAAGAAGTACACATGTCATCACTGCGGAAGGAAATTTTTTAGGGCATCACACCTGAAGAGACACCTGACAGTTCATACGAAGGAGAAGCCACATTCATGTTCTGTGTGTGGAAAGAGTTTTTCACAGCTGTGTAGTTTACAAGAGCATGAGAAACTTCATAATGGTGTGAGAGAGTACATGTGCTTTGAGTGTGAGAAGACTTTCACTACAGGAAGCCGTTTAAAACTGCACCAGAGAATTCACACTGGAGAAAAACCTTACAAGTGTTCACACTGTGACAAGAGATTCATTCTGTCAGAAAATCTGAAAATACATGAGAGGATCCACACTGGAGAAAACCTTACAAGTGTTCATACTGTGACAAGATTCAGTCAGTCAGCAAATCTGAAAACACATGAGAGGATCCACACCGGAGAAAAACCTTACAAGTGTTCACACTGTGACAAGAGATTCAGTGCGATAGCAAATCTAAAAAGACATGAGAAGATCCACAGCAGAGAGAAGCCACACACATGTAATCAGTGTGAAAAGAGATTCAGTCAGTCAACAGATCTGAAAAGACATGAGATGATCCACACTGGAGAAAAGCCTTACAAGTGTTCAAACTGTGACAAGAGATTCAGTCAGTCAACAGATCTGAAAAAACATGAGATGATCCACACTGGAGAAAAACCTCACAAGTGTTCATACTGTGACAAGAGATTCAGTCAGTTAGCAACTCTGAAAACACATGAGAGGATCCACACTGGAGAAAAACCTCACAAGTGTTCATACTGTGACAAGAGATTCAGTCTGTCAGGACCTCTGAAAACACATGAGAGGATCCACACTGGAGAAAAACCTCACAAGTGTTCACACTGTGACAAGAGATTCAGTCAGTTAGCAAATCTGAAAAGACATGAGAGGATCCACACTGGAGAGAAACCTTACAAGTGTTCACACTGTGACAACAGATTCAGTCAGTTAGCAAATCTGAAAACACATGAGAGGATCCACACTGGAGAAAATCCTTACAAGTGTTCACACTGTGACAAGAGATTCAGTCGGTCATCATCTCTGAAATCACATGAGAGGATCCACAGCAGAGAGAAGCCTCACACGTGTAATCAGTGTGAAATGAGTTTCGGTTTTAAAAGTAACCTGAAGTCACACGTGAAGATCCATGCAGTGGAGAAACCACATCACCACAGTCTTAAAACACAGTAAGTAGTTCATCTTTATGTGCTGAGAAACAAAACCCACTTTTACATCGTCAGGCTGAATGGTTCATAGATTGATAAGGCACGGTTCCAGTTGTTTCTTTTTTTTCACTTTTATTTGTATAGCGCTTTTCATGATACATAGAGAATGCATGTCAACATTACAATTTAGAGAATGCAGTTAGCTAATAACGTAATAATTTAGGCAATTTACAATCTTTTTTAGCAGTTTAATTAAAGGTAGAAGCAATGAGCTCCTGGAAATAATGAATTACATGTTAACAATAATTAGGATATAGAGAAATTTGGGAATGTGCATGTTGGTTGTTGTACATGTTGTTTGAACACACCCATGTGATCATAAACTATGTATTAAACTCAGATTGCAATTTTGTGGGCCCTTGGGTGGGTGGAGGGACAAAGACCTGGGAAAAATGTTTTATGCCGCACTAATGGCAATAAAGGGTAGGGAGAGTGAGGCCATGTCAGGAAGAATGGGAGGAAAGGAATAAAGACAGGCTTTTTTTCAGTTCAGCCTACATTAATGCACACATCATTCACAAGATTAGAGAGGTTGGATAGTGTGATATTCACAAGATTAAGATTGGGACATTGTGCACTGAATTATGGGCTGGCAATGGTTGGCAAGCATCCAGATGGCAGATGTTTGTGTGGAGAGATGGAATCTGTGAAGCATGTAGTAATGGATTGCTTAAATTTCGTTGAATGCATTCTTGCTGTTCATTTACATGTTTGATCTATAGGTTTGCGTATTTGAGTGTGTATGTGCGCAGAAGCTTGGTCTTTTAAAAAAAGTTATTTTTGCCAAATTACTTTGCTGGTCCGCATAATACAGAAAAAATTGTTTTGTCCGCGGAATTTATGTGAACTGGAATAATTTTGAAAACGCTTTATCTATACATAGGGAAAGGAAAGGGAAATGGGCCTTCACAGGGGATAATTTAGTTGAAACATCAGGGCTGCATTATCATCATGTCTAGATGCAGGTCCTTCATCTCGTCTGGATACGGCCTGGTGGCAGGCATCAAGTGTTTTGGGAAATGTTCCCAGTTCCAGCTGACCTAATCTGTGCAGCCTAAGAATTAACATGATTTGAATTATAGAAGTAGATAATGGTTTATGTGTATACAAGTTTAAACGGATTTTAGTCCAGGGTTTGCTTCCTGAACTATAGGAAGACTGTTCCAAAGTTTAGGTGCTAAATAGGAAAAGGATCTACTGCCTGCAGTTGATTTTGATATTCTAGGTATAGATGGCCTTCAAATGAAAGATTGGTATCAAAGAGCACACCCAGGTTCCTAACTGACGAAGGTTCCTAGCCATCAAGTGTTAGACAGTATTCTAGGTTATTACGTGAAGTTTTTGGTACAAAAATTAGAATTTCTGTTTTTTTTCTGAAATTAGTAGTAAGAAATTTCTGGTCATTCAATTTTTATGTCAGCTGTGCATTCTGGTTATTTTGTGAATTGGTACTTTTTGTCAGGGCACGAAGAAATATAGAGCTGAGTATCATCAGTGTAACAGTGAAAAATAATGCCATGCTTCCTAATGATATCTCCCAAGGGTAGCATGTACAGAGTGAAAAGCAACGGTCCTAGTACTGAGCCTTGCGGTACTCCATATTGAACTTGTGATTGATATGACCTCTCTTCGTTTACCACTACAAACTGATAACGGTCAGATAAGTATGGTTTGAACCATGCCAATGCAATTCTACTAATGCCAAACAGTGAAAATGGCTTCAGTAGCTGAAGATGATTATATTTGTCCTGTGTGCTGTGAAATCTTCAAGAACCTTCATAGAAAATGCAGAATCCAATATGGCAAAAGAAATCCTAACAGTTTTGATTACTTTTGATCTGACTCAGCTGTACATGGACCTACACACAATCGTGGACACACTCTAGATTTAATTATTAGTAAGGGTCTAAACGTTCCATCAATTTTCATTAAGGATGTTGCACTATCTGATCATTTCTGTATTTTCTTTGATATTTTGATCTCTCCAACTGTTGAAGCTAGATCTATATCGGTCAAATGAGAATACTAATGCACTGTTTATGAAGGCTATATCTTTAACACCAAGCATATCTGCAGACTCTGTTGATTTTCTCCTTGATTCTTTTAACTCAAAAGTACAGAACGTTATTGATAACATTGCTCCTGTGAAAGTCAGGAAGAAAAGTGGCAAAAAGCACCATGGAGAAACTCAACAGCAGTGCAAAATATGAAAAGACAATGCAGAAAAGCTGAGCGCATGTGGCAAAAGACAAAACTTGAAACCATTATAACATCTATAAAGATATCCTTCATGCTTTCAATGTGGAACTAGGCAAAGCTAGACAGACCTTCTTCTCAAATATTATAAACAGAAACTTAAACAACACCCGCACTCTTTTTGCTACTGTAGAGAGACTAACAACCCCCCCCCCCCCCCCCCCCTCCCAGTCAGATTCCCAGTCAAATGCTCTCAGACAGCAAATGGTGATCAGCACATCCTTGAGCTGCAGTGGGGTAAAACAGATCAGATCACAACCTCAGAAAGTAGCTATTATGTCTGTTTTTGAAGCAATTGATGGTACAATTTTTGGAAGAAACAGTACAGCACCTTAAAATATCAACCTGCGCCCTTGACATACTTCCCACATCTTTTTACAAAAGTGTGTTTAAATGTTTAGAAGCAGATCTCCTAGAAGTGGTAAACGCCTCACTTCTCTCTGGGTCTTTTCCAAAATCCTTGAAAAGTTTTTATGTGAGTATCGGTGACCATAAGTCTGAGTAGACATCCATGACATGTGGAGTCCCTCAAGGTTCAATACTTGCACCCCTCCTGTTCAACCTATATATGCTGCCACTGATCCAAATAATGAGAAAGAACCAAATTGCATATCACAGCTATGCAAATGACACCCAGATTTACCTAGCCCTATCACCTAACGACTACAGCCCCATTGACTCTCTGTGCCAATGCATTGATGAAATTAACAAAACTTCCTTCAGTTAAACAAAGACAAAACTGAAGTCATTGCGTTTGGAAAGTTCTCAAAGTGAACACATACCTTCACTCTAGGGGTGAAACAATTAAAAATCAAGTCAGGAATCTTGGTGTGATTTTGGAGTCAGACTTGAGTTTCAGTAGCCATGTAAAGACAGTAACTAAATCAGCATATTATCATCTCAAAAATATTGCAAGAATTAGATGCTTTGTCTCCAGTCAAGACTTAGAGAAACTTGTTCATGCTTTCATCACCAGCAGGGTGGATTATTGTAATGGACTCCTCACTGGTCTTCCCAAAAAGACCATAAGACAGCTGCAGCTTGTACAGAACGCTGCTGCCAGGATTCTGAGCAGAACCAGAAAACATGAACACATCACACCAGTCCTCAGGTCCTTGCACTAGCTTTCAGTTGCATTTAGAATTTATTTTAAAGTACTGTTACTTGTTTATAAATCACTTAATGGCCTTAGGACCTCAATACATTGCAGATATGCTCATAGAATATATAAACCTAACAGATCACTCAGATCATCAGGATCAAGTCATTTAGAAATACCAAGAGTTCACTCAAAGCAAAGAGAGTATTCTTTTAGCTGTTACGCCTGTCGCAGCTGGAATCAGCTTCCAGAAGAGATCAGATGTGCTCCAACAGTAGCCACATTCAAATCCAGACTCAAAACACATCTTTTTATCTATGCATTTGCTGATTGAGCACTGTGCTATGTCTAAACTGTTTGCATTTTATTTTATTCTTTTAATTCCTTTTCCTTTCATTTTTATTTCATTTTTAATGTATTTTATATCTTTTATCATCTTGTTATTTCTGACTTTTAATGCATTTTAAATATTGTTGTCTGGTTGAAAGAGCAGGGAGAATTGGGAAGAAATCATTTGTGATTAGGTTAAAATTTGGTAAATTTGGATAAGGGGACGAACCATGGGGAAATTTGAGCTGTGGTGCATGGTTAAGATATCTCTGGAATACAGTCAGGACACTTTCCAAAGGGGGAAATTTCCAAAGGGGAAATTTGTAATGCGTTGCATAGATAAGATATCTCTGAAAAATTAGGGTTGTGTAGCGCAGTTTGAGGTGTCTTGGCAAAAGGAGAGATTGAAACTTTATCAGTTTGAAGTGCCTTAACAGGTAGCAGCCCTGTTGTGTGAGGAACAACACAACATAACACAACTGATGGACAACAACAACAAAAAACTACCTAAGAATTCCTAGCTCATCCATCCAGATATGCTCATAGAATATAATCCATCCAGATAGCAAAATTCTCTGTTTTTACTGTTATTTCTATTCTTTATGTTCTATTTTTATTATCATTATTATTTATGTAAAGCATTTTGAATTACCATTGTGTATGAAATGTAAGTGAGTAAGTAAGTGAAGTGACATGTGGCCAAGTATGGTGACCCATACTCGGAATTTGTGCTCTGCATTTAACTTATCTAAGTGCACACACACAGCAGTGAACACACACACCGTGAACACACACCCAGAGCAGTGGGCAGCCATTGCTGCAGTTGGTGGTACGGTGCCTTGCTCAAGGGTCTCACCTCAGTCGTGGTATTGAAGGTGGGGAGAGTGCTGGAAATTCACTCCCCTCACCAACAATCCCTGCCGGACCTGAGACTCGAACCCATGACCTTTGGGTTACAAGTCCGACTCTCTATCCGTTAGGCCACGACTGCCCCCTAATGTGCTATACAAATAAAATTGCCAAGATTCCTGTTCTTTTATCATGTAGTCACAGTTTCTGCAAAGAGTGTCTTCAACAGTTCTGGAGAACCCAGAAAACTCAGGAATGTCCTCTTTGCAGGAGAAGATCCTCAAGAGGTGAACCTCCATTTAATCCGGCGTCACAAAAGTTGTGTGAGTCGTTCCTAAAGGAGAGAAATGAGAGGCGTTCATCAGGATCTGAGAAGATCTGCAGTTTACACAGTGAGAAACTCAAACTCTTCTGTCTAGAGGACAAGCAGCCTGTGTGTTTAGTGTGCAGAGATTCACAGAAACATGACAATCATAAATTCAGACCCATCAGTGAAGTGGTTTCATCATATAAGGTAAGACAACTGACTCTTATTTCACATGTCAAATAATAATTAGTCATAAAGTTGGCTTTCACACCAAAGAAACGTTTTCATAGTTCACTGTGTTGTCTTCTTTTTTTCTCTTCACTGTAATCTGGTGTTTTATGTGTTTTTTGGTCAATTCTAGGAGGAGCTCAATACAGCACTGGAGTCCTTACAAGAGAAACTTCAACACAATGAAGAAATGAAAGGAGAGTTTGAGGAAACAGTTCAACACATAAAGGTGTGGAAACAGAATCAGTCATTTTCATTACAGCTGTAGGATCACTATATACAGTTATAATCTGATATATTTAATATAATGGATTCCAGTGTATTATTTCTGTAAATAATGATTATCACTCTGCTAATCTGCTTCTGGATCAGTGTCTGAGTTTATCTCTGATGTTAATGATGTGAAGTGTTGATGTGTGTTGATTGAGATGATTGAAGTGAATGTGATCTGATTTCAGTCTCAAGCTGAGCACACAGAGCGTCAGATTAAACAGCAGTTTGAGAAGCTTCATCAGTTTCTCAGAGATGAAGAAGAAGCTACAATCACTGCTCTAAGGGAGGAAGAGGAGCAGAAGCAGCAGATGATGAAGGAGAAGCTGGAGGAGATGAACAAACACATCTCAGCTCTTTCACACACAGTCAAAGTCATGGAGGAGATGATGAAAGCCAATGATGTCTGTTTTTTGAAGGTCTGATTTCAGATCATTGGTTGCTCATTGGTTCATTGATTGAGTTCATGATGATAAATGGTATGTTTGTTCTGCAGGAGTTTCCAGTCTCAATGGAAAGGTGAGTGATCTGCTCCTGTCTCTGGTCTCTTTGGTTCTGATCCAAAGCCACTGCAGTTCTGACTCCTGAATGTTCTTCCAGAGTCCAGAGCTCACAGCCGGATCCACAGATGGCTTCTGGAGCTTTGATTCATGTGCCACGTTACTTGGGCAACCTGCCGTTCAGAGTCTGGAAGAAGATGCAGGACATCGTCCAAAACAGTAAGTCTGACTGCAGAAGATCTGAGCTGGAAATGAGGGATGGGTGGAGAGTTAAAGGTGCTTCATGACACAAACTGATAGATAGATTGCAGTTTCTTCCGCTCTGGTTGATGCAGTTACATTGATGGTGTCCAGTACTGAGGAATTGGACGTCGTTAGTGTAACAACTGGAGAGATTGAAGACTCGCTACTTCACTCTCCCACTAGTGAGGAGCTAGTGGAGGTGTTGACTCGTGCTGTGACTAAATTAAACATTGATTGGCTGGCTGAGAAACAAGAGTTACAGGTTAAAACCAAGCTAGAGCAGTGCTTCCTGCCATCTAGATTGGCTCAACCTCCACATCAGGGCTTACCGTTTTTTCCCAACCTCCACACCGAGGTGTTGAGTTCATGGAACAGACCGATTTCCTACCGTGTCTATACCCCACAAACTTCCACCTACAGTAATGTGTTGGTATGAGGACATAGTTATGGGGCGATGCCAAAGGTGGAAGAAACGCTCGCGAGCCATATCTCCCCCCAATTGGCATCGTCCCTTAAAGCCCCAACATTACCCTGATATTACTGATATTGGTGTTATTACTGATATACTGATACTGTTGCCGTCATCACAAAATATTATTATCATTATTATTATAGATGCTATTACTATTTAAATACTTCTACTATTACCCATTATTACCCATTTGTACTGTCACTGCTGTTTTATTGTTGTGTTTTTTGTTCACCCTATGTTGTAAGTTTTGCCAATCGAACCTGCTCAGAGACTTGGGTGACAGTGAAGAAGTGGGGGCAGATCTCATCCAGTTGCGTCAGTCAGCTGACCTAGCTCTCCGTGCCACCAAGGAGACTGCCAAATCCTTCGGCCGATCAAGGGCAGCCCTGAGGGCAATGGAGAGACATCTATGGTTAAATCTGACTGCCCCACTTAGTCCTTCCGGCCTCTTTGGTGACACCATTAAATTGGTCAACGAGAGGTTCCTGGAATCTAAGAAACAGGCTGCAGTGCTGCAGCAGTTTCTTCCCCGCTGAACTCAAGTCGCTGTGGCTGCTGGGCAGGAGCAGCCAAAGCTGAGTACAAGCTCCTCGCACAGACAACACCAGAAGCAGAGCGTTGCTACCCGTACTCCCCCTCCAAGGAGCTGGGAGGCGGGGGAACCCTCTAAAGCCAGACGGCCTTCACTTCATTATACGGTGCCTCAATGCTGGGGCGCAGTAGTTCCGGGTGATTTGCGCTCTGTGATGCAGCCAAGCAAGTTTTTCCCCTGCCGGTGCACTTCTTCAGGGCACTTTGCTGGCTGCCCAAAATACACCAGAGGCCAGCCTCGAGAGGCTGGTTCCTTTAGTAGATTTTCTGACAGAATGGAAATGTCTGTCAAATGTATCTCAGTGGGTCCTGCACACGATAGAAAAGGGGTATGCAATTTAATTTAGAATATGGCCACCCCGATTCAGTGGGATTCTAACCACAGTTGTGGGTCCGAGCAGGCTCTGGTATTGGCACAAGAAGTAGAGACTCTGCTGCATGAGGAGGCTATAGAAAGGGTCCATCCTCCCAGCAGGGAGTCAGGATGTTACAGCCAGTACTTCATTGTTCCAAAAAAATATTGGGAGGTTGCGTCCGATTTTAGATCTACGTCAGCTAAATCGAACGGTACCAAAGCTCAAATTCAAGATGCTCACAATCAAACAGATGCACAATTTCATGTATCAATCCTCCCACAACACAGGAAGTTCCTGAGATTTGCTTTTAGGGGCAAAGCATACTAATACCGGGTTCTTACCTTCAGCCTAGCACTGTCACCCTGCACCTTTACCAAACGTGTAGACGCGGCTCTGGTGACCTTGTCCATGCAGGGCATCTGCATCTTAAACTACACTGACAATTGGTTGATTCTGGCTCAATCACAGCATATGGCTGTTCAACATCGAGATGTTGCTCTCACTCATATGAAGAAGTTGATGTTGAGGATAAACGTTAAGAAAAGTGTGCTTTCTCCTGCTCAGGAAACCATTCATCTAGGTGTGGTATGGGATTTGAATGTCATGCGTGCTCGTCTGTCGCCTGCTCGGATAGCATCGAATCTCTCAGCTGTTACAGAAATAAAAGCTATGCCAGTCACTCACTGTCAAACAGTTTCAGAGACATTTAGATCTGATGGCAGCAGCATCCAATGTAATACCTTTTGGCCTGCTGAATATGACACCGTTGCAGTGGTGGCTAAAAACCAAGGGGTTCTCGCCGAGAGGAAATCCTTTTCATGTGATCAGGGTCACGCAGCGATGCCTTTGTGCCCTAGTCATGTGGAAACAACCTTGGTTTCTGTCCCAGGGACCTGCGTTGGGAGGTCTCGGTGGTCGTGTCATGTTAACGACAGATGCATCCCTCACGAGCTGGGGGGTGATCATGAGTGGTCGATCTGCTCGGGGTCTATGGCAGGACCATCATCTCTCTTGGCACATAAATCCCCTGGAGATGTTTGCAGTGTTTCAGGCCCTGAAAGACTTCCTTCTAGACCTCAGGGTCCATCATGTGCTTGTTCACTCAGATAACACATCAGTGATCTCATATATAAAATCATCAGGGGGGTCTGAGGTTGCACGTGTTATACAGACTGGCTCATCACATCCTCCTGTGGACCCAGGGGAAACTGCTCTCAATCAAGGCAGTTCACATCCCAGGGTACCTCAATTTGGGAGCAGACATCCTAATGATACAGGGGCCGAGCCTCTGGGAATGGAGACTTCACCCCGAAGTGGTGAAGCTCCTATGGGAGAACTTCGGCCGAGCCGAAGTGGATCTGTTTGCATCTTGAGAGACGACTTACTGCCCATTATGGCTTTCCATGACAAACCCAGCACCTCTGGGGCTGGACGCTATGGTACAGCTGTGGCCAAGGCCATTTCCCCCGATTGCACTGCTCCCGGGAGTTCTGCAGTTCACACGAGGGTACCAGCTCTGGCCCCCTTCCAAGCCTATTGAAGAAGTGCCTGAGTAATTTGTCACATTAAAAACCCTATTTCTGCTTGCTATCTTGTCTCTCAAGAGGATTGGAGACATTCAAGCCCTTTTGGTATCTCTCTCATGCTTGGAATTTGCGCCCGGCATGGTTAAAGCCTTCTTGCACCCAAGACCGGGTTATATTCCTAAGGTCCTCACTAAAAAGGTCATCTTGCATCTAAGCAGAGAATGAGCTAGTGGGTGGTTGAGGCCATCTTATATATTCCTAAGGTCCTCACTAATACTGTGAGGCCCATCGTTCTGCAGGCCTTCTGTCCTCCTCCTTTCTAAATGTCAGACAAGGAGAAGCTGAATCTGCTGTGCCCTGTCAGGGCATTAGATGCCTATGTCCACAGAGCTGCCTTGTGGAGAAAATCTGATCAGTTGTTTGTCTGTTTTGGGTCACCTGGAAAAGGTTACCCTGCATCTAGGCATAGAATCAGCAAGTGGGTGGTTAAGGCCATCTCACTTGCTTATGAGTCGGCTGGTCAGCCTTCATTGGCTCTCCAAAGTCACTCGACTCAGAGTATGGCTGCTTCCAAAGCTTTATTGTCAGGAGTCTCTCTCCAAAAGTTTGTGATGCGGCAGGCTGTTCCTCACCGCATACCTTCGTGAGGTTCTATGAGCTGGACCTCGGCTCCACTACAGGGGCTCTGGTGCTGTCATCTTGCTCATGCTCATATGGTGACGTGGGCATTGTCGTTTCCAAAGCGTTTGACACAGCGCGAGTTCCCCTGCCATACTCCCAGCATGCCCGTGAACGCATAGCTTCAGGTTTAAGAAGCTAAATAAATGTGTTTTCGGGTAGGCTTCATAGTTTCCTGGTCGGTGACGTCACCCGCCTATGACGTTCCGTCAATCTGTTGGAATGATTTCATACGTGCATCATGATGCAATCACGCAGAGGCATTCCCAAAGCATAACAGAGATGTTTTTTATTTACAGCGTAAATGTCTGATGTGTTTGATCAACAGGACAAGTGTCATGATTCATAATAATCTGTGTTGGTTCACTCTTGATCATTATATGAACATCAGAATAAAAGCATCTGTTGATTGTGTCTCATCAGCTCCTGTGATTCTGGATCCAAACACTGCAAATCCACGTCTCGTCCTGTCTGATGATCTGACCAGTGTGAGATACAGCGGGATCAAACAACCTTTTCCTGATAATCCAGAGAGATTTAGCTCTGTTTTCTGTGTTCTGGGTTCAGAGGGGTATAACTCAGGAACACACTGCTGGGATGTGGAGGTTAAAGAAAGTTACTGGTGGATTCTTGGAGTAACTACAGCATCAAACCAGAGGAAGGGAGATGATTTCTTTGGCACTGATGATATGTGGAGTATGAGATACGGACGGTCTGGTTCTGGTTTTCGTGTTAAACAGAAGCTTGATTGTGTGAGAGTGTATCTGGACTATGGCAGAGGAAAGGTGTCATTCTCTGATCCTGTAACTAACACACATCTACACACATTCACAGCCACCTTCACTCACACACTCTTTCCATTCTTCTATAGTTATCCCTATCTGAGAATCTTAGCAGTCAATAGTCAGTAAACATTACTCTTGTAGGCAGGGGCACCATAAACAGTTTTAAAGGGGGTATGCAAGAAATAATTTTGGGCCCCTGGTGGATCCAAAATGGTCAATATTCATATTCATGCATTTTATTCATATTTTATGTTGATAATTTATGGCTTATGATTTATCAATATTACTTTTGATTTCATATATTCATGTACTCCTAATCTATATATTAATTCTCATCATATTTTCAAGTATTTACTTGTTATTGTACCCTTATGGTTATTCTTATTTTATCTTTAAGAGTATGTATGCTTGTTATATTCAATTATTTTTTTTAAAGTGCTCTGATGTGACAGGTCATGTTGACACTTTTGTGTAAAATATGTCTGTTATTATTTCTGCCGACATGTAATAATGTAAGATCTGCAAAATTCCCTGAAGGGTGTCAAAACATCCCTATATCTATTTCATCTATTTGACACTTGACCAGTCTATGACATAATGGGTAAATCCATTTGACCTTTTCTGATTAGAACAAAACAGACGTTTGGGTAGGATGTAAATTTTCCTATTCTTATGGTGTAAAATGGACCGAGTCGTTGATAGTGGGGCTTTTTCTCCTTTGCTCTTCTGCTTCTCCTCTCCTATCTGATTATTGTTCTTTCTTTCTGTATATTCTGATCTTCATCTATTAGATACAATACTCTGGATTTTACAATGCAATAATTTTATTATTAACTATTAATTAATTAATAAATTTGATTGTCTCTATAATTTATAATTAATACATTTATTTATTATATCTGTTAAAAATGTTTTTTTTTTTTTTTAATGTTTTAAGAAATAATTATTAGTTAGCATAATATATATTATTTCCAGTAACATCTCCCCTCCACCGCCGAAACGCGATTGATTTAAACCCTTTGACGCGTACGATCACACCGGTGTGATTAGAACGTTAGATTTTACTCCTCCAGGAATTCAAACCTGCTTTCACGCTGGCTGGACCTGAGCCAAGATACTTTAGTTCCTTTTCATATGTAACATTTATTTTTTCAAACACAATGTTTTTTGAGGTTTCAGACATAGACATTAAAATGAAATGTAAAAACAAAATGTTGTGCTTTTTGTAAAATAAAGAAAACTAACATGATGCGTGATTTCTCGTCTCCCTCTGAACGAAGTCCAATCTGATAGTTCTCAGAAAATGAACTGTAACTTAGTGAATACTAATCACAAAAAGAAAAGAGACTTACAGGGCTTAAAGTTTTCCGGCACCGTGCCGAATCTCCGGCATGCAACATTTGGCTGCGTGAAAAAAATATAGTCCTACATTTGTCTTGATTTGCTATCGCGCTTCATTTCATTCATTCTATTTGCACTCATTAATTTATCATATAGTACAATGTTTTAAGCATTTAAGTAGGTATTGAATAGTAGAAAGTGTGTATGATGATGTAGTGTTTTAGTTGATAGCAGCCTACTTTTGAGAAAGCTGATTTCTGAGAGACACGCTATTGATTTACGAAGGCGCTGCTCATTTCTTATTATCGTCTATCATCTCACAAGGTTTAAAACATTTAAATACATATCACATAGTATAAAATGTTTATGATGCAGTATTTTATTGATGTATTAGAATAATTTTTACAAAGCTCTGCTACAAGCCACGTTTCAAATTCAGATGACCCTGGGCGGGCTATATGAATGTATTTTAAATGAACGCTGTAACAGAATCAGGACAAGTACCAAATTAAGAAAGCATGACAAAAAGGGAGAGATGCATACAATACTTAAACTTTAAAGTGGATGAGGAAATGCAGCTTCTGTGCTAGGTGTACCTCTTCTCTGTATAGACAACATAATAACTGCTCTTTAAGAAGAAAAGCATTTATTCAGATAATTAGTTTGATAACTTTATAAGATCATGATAACTATTAATTATAAGATAATTGTTTATTAAGAAAGACAACTGGTTTTTGTAAAAGTGTTTAAGATAATTGTTTATCAAGAAATAGACAAACACTTGGTTGTTGTAAAAGCTTTATTAAGAGTGTAGTTTATAAAGGAAGACAATGCAACTGTTGTTTTAAGATTTTAATAAAGCATGCTAGTAGAAAGTAGAAAGAGAAGGCCTTTATAGAGACAAGTCCTGAGAAGATTTCTGGAACTCATAGGAGGGGAATTCCAAAGAAGATGACCTCAAGAGGTCAGACTGTCTAAAGGCTGGAAGATGAAGAGAACAGCAGAGGCTGCTTCACACCTGCACCAGAACCATCGCTGATGTTGCCATGACTGAAGAACTTTTTGATATTTACTTGTATAGAATGTTTGTAGAATATATGTTTGTAACTAAACTCAGCCTTATGTGGCATTAATTTAAGTCGTTGAGCCTGAACAGACCACGGAGAAGTCTTCTGACTTACTTACCTAACCTGAGAATAATAAAGAATAAAGGCTTTTAAAGACGCACCACAACACAGTTGCAATGTACAATTATATATCTACAATTGAGGTTATTCGTTAAATCCATGTTACTCTTCTTGTATTCCATCTAAATGATCTCAAGACAAACACAACAAAGACGAGTCTTTTATACTCTCCCTCAGAGCTGAGCTTCATTCAATTGCTAATTGAGAGGACTGAGATGAGGCATGCCTCGGGACGCTAATTATTTTACAATATGTCATGTGATGTCATATTTACCTAACCATATGACCATAGCATGTTAGTAAAATTAACTACAGAGATGAGTATATGGCTAAATATATGCACTATATTACAAATATTATAAAGTTATTATTATAAAAAACACATTATATTCATTTAAGATCTTTTTCCTTGGAAAAAATAACATGTATCTAATGTGCCTGATATTTAGAAATGAAATAATATTGAATCAAAATAAAATCTGCTGTTGTGTGTGTTTGCATTTACTTTGTTATTATAAATAGCTTGAATTGAACAGGATCCATTGAGAATCCACTCAAGCCTTTTTTTTTTCTTCTTCTCCAACTCAAGCTCCACTCTGCCTTCAGTGGCGCTTGATGATTGATGATTGAGCAGATATGCACCTTTGCTAGGACACGGCAGAGAAATTAAGAAAAAAAAAAGGACGCAGCCATCAGATTGAGGAGCGATTTGATCATCTATCTTTGTCGGCTGAATACAGCACAGCTCGCGCGTTTTCTTCCCTCATTCAGTTTCAGTTTCAAGTCTTCTGAGGTGAGTCGAGCACGGCATCATGTTTTTTTTTTTTTTTTTTTTGTATAGCCTAACTTTCTATTGGCTTTTATCACATCGTAATGTCGTCCTTCGGTTGTCTTTTTCTTTACTGTTACTATTCTCAAATTGATGTAAGGTGTGTGTGCGTGCATGTTAATTATGTAGAATGTTGGTGGTATTCATGCAGGCTATTTATAATCCCTTGGCGACTAAGAAAAGAAAAGAACATGGCGATTTTCACATTGGTCTGCAGAAAAACGGGCTGAATGAAAATGTAAATGTGACTCTTTCATCTAGATAGTGGTATTCTCTTTTTATTGTTATTTTTATTTTTTATGCATTCCATTTTTATTCTTATGCATTTGTTTCCTTTTTTATGTAAAGCACTTTGAATTACCATTGTGTATGAAATGTGCTAAATAAATAAAATTGCCTTGCCGTTTCCTTGGTAACCGCTGTACACAGAGCAGCTGTGCTTATAACAACGCATTCAAATAGCTCGAAAGATTTTTTTTATACCTCTCTTATAAAAATGAACCATGGTTTTACTACAAATAAAACAAAATGGTTATTGTAGTTAACCATGGTAACCACAAATTAACCATGGTTTTGCTACACTATAGTTTAAGGTATTTGTAGTAAAATTAAATGGTAGCCTATCAATCCGACAAAAAAAAAAAAAAAAAAATCATAGTTAACACACTTTTAACCATGATTAATTTTCGTATGTGTTCACGATAGTTTGCAATGCAAGCTATAGTTCAGTGGTCACCAACCTTTTTAAGCCCAAGATCCCTGACCTCAACCTTTTTGAAAGACAAGATCTACTTGATAGAAAAAGACAGCCCAGATTGTATTTAGTATTTTTTTTTTTTTTCTTTTTTTTCCGTGGCCAATGTAGATTCTGATTTATTCATTTATTTATTTTTACAAGCACATTGGCCGATTCTGATACTGGTTGCAGATATTTATTATTAAAATTATTATAATAAACAAAAATACATAGCCATTTCAAATTAGAGGGAACCACTGCTTTTAATCACAATCCAAACAAAGATGCTACACACGTTGCATGAGCAGTTGTTTTTTTATTTGAATTAGATTTCATTTCAAGATTTAAAGCACAAACGGAACGGTCTGACTTTATCTTTGTGAAATTATAAATGCTACACACACAAAAAAAGCATGAAATAAAACAGCAGGCTTAATGGGACGTAAATTCACTCTCTGACAGCATGTGGTGCTTATAGAGCAGCAGTGATGCAGCGTTTCCTTGGTTACCGCTGTAAACAAAGCTGAACTGCGCTAGGCCTAATTATTGGCTACTTTATTCTGAGGTAAGAGGAAAATAAAATGCCATTGCAATCGAAATCTTTCTGAAGACTGAGCTCCTTTTAGAGATGCATTCATATAACCCCTCACCCCCAATTCAATATTTATACTTTATTCCTATATTTCGAGCATCGTGAACAGAGAGCTGCTCTGCTGCTAGAATTGACTCTGGCCTCTTGTTAACGGCCGTTTACAGACTCGGACATGATGTGGGCTATTCACCTTTATCACTGTCCCAGTAGCTCCAGAAAATAACATAAAAGTAAAAATACAGTACAAAGACTGGAGAAATGTAGCCTAATGTATTTTTGTACTCATATTTCTGTTATTTTCGCGAGCTACTGGAACAGTGATAAAGATCGACCAGTCGATCGCGATCGACGGGTTGGCGACCACTGCTATAGTTGCAATGTGTTATTTTGCTAACTTTAGCCTACATGCAAATAAAACTAGTGAATAATACAAATAATCTCAGTAGGATATGTTTTATACAACTCAGTGTAACATTTAACAGAAAACTGCGTGCACGTGACATCACATTGAGGTGGGGCAATTTGCTTCTTTCTAAGTCCGTTTCGTCTGATGCCTTTGAGTTTGATGCCTTTTAGTCTGAGGCTGTTTAGTTCCATGACTAATTGTAGGAGACTTGACACCTGACGTTGTTTTGTCCGATGACTGAAGCCTTTCAGTCTGACGGCTTTTTGTTGTATGACTGAGGTGTGAGGAAGTCCTAATATGAACACCGTATGAGCAGTATTTCTCATATTTACATGGTCATCAAACACACTTTATACAGTTTGATCAAGCGACAGGCTCATTTCTGTGTTGTTTTCATCGAGCACAGCGATACTTGTGCGTCTTTTCTGTCGTCTTCCTGCTGAAATAAACATTTAGTGCAGCATGTGAGGAAAATATGATGAATTCATTCAGACCTGAGCGATTTTGTGTTCGTTTGTGTGATTGTTTCATGTTTTATAGTGATAATAACTGTTACTGAATGTCGAAGTTTGAGATCTGTGAGGAAAATATGATGAATTCATTCAGACCTGAGCGATTTTGTGTTCGTTTGTGTGATTGTTTCATGTTTTATAGTAATAATAACTGTTACTGAATGTCAAAGTTTGAGATCTGTGAGGGGAATTGAAGAAATTGGCTCTCGTTAAATTAAATAGATCCTTGAGATTCTAGGTCCGACTCTGCCCAGCAAACTGTCGAACTGCTCCCTACTGAGCCGAAAGTACACCTGGAACTGGTTGCTGTGGAAACGGAACTCCTTTGCAAGCCTGAATTTCCCAAACTGTTCTCTGGACCTGAGGGTTTCATGCACCCACAGCCTCCTCTTTCTTCTTCTTCTTCTTACTAGCAGGGCTAGTGCTATCGTTCGCTTCTTAGCACGGGACAGATGCATATTTTGCTGTTAACTGACAGGTGGAACAACAATCAAATGACTAGATGTTTAGATCTCCCGCTGAAAGTTTTGAAAACTCCACCCACTTTGCTCTGGCCAGCGTAGCTCAAATAGCTTGTGTCTGAAGGGCTGCACTGAACCCAGTGTACAGCCCAGCGAATACTGCATCCTGTGTGAAAGGGTCTTAACGCTCTACTGGGTGGTTGTTCCGCTCGCTTGACAGCTCATACAAAATGCAGCAGCTAGAGTTCTTACTAGAACTAGGAAGTGTGACCATATTAGCCCAGTTCTGTCATCACTGCATTGGCTTCCTGTTAAACATCGTATAGATTTTAAAATCTTGCTAATTACTTACAAAGCACTAAATGGTTTAGCTCCCCAGTACCAGAGTGAGCTCTTAATGCACTATAGTCCTTCACGTTTATTGCGATCTCAGAATTCGGTAGATCCTTCTCCTATTTGGCACCTAAACTCTGGAAAAATCTTCCTAGCATTGTTCGGGAAGCAGACACACTCTGTCAGTTTAAATATAGACTAAAAACGCATCTCTTTAACCTGGCATACACATAACACATTATCAATTTATATTTTCAAATCCGTTAAAGGATTATTAGGCTGCATAAATTAGGTCAGCCGGAACCGGGAACACTTCCTATAACACCAGATGTACTCGTTACATCAGAAGAAGAATGGCATCTACGCTAATATTAGTCTTTCTGTTTATCCCGAGGTTTACCGTAGTCAACCGGATCCGGACCGTATCCAGCTGAGACCGAGGACCGGTGCCTTGACACGACCACAACGCAGCCCTGAAGTATCAGCAGAGACTGAGTCAACTGGATCATCCATTGTGAAGACATCATCAACACGACAGCCAGTGCCACAGTTCCTCAACAAACCGTCCATACCGGCGTGATGAATACGATCCTCAACTGGATGGAACTGAAATAAATACTTTGATTGTTGCGATCCTATCAGACTTATGATAGCAACCTGAATCGTAACAAAGCACTGTTCGCCAGAGGAGAACTGGCCCCCCGACTAAGCCTGGTTTCTCCCAAGGTTTTTTTCTCCATTTTAACACCTATTTGTCACTTGTTTGCCACCTGATGTCACCTGTTGGAGTTTGGGTTCCTTGCCACTGTCGCCTTTGGCTTGCTTAGTTGGGGACACTTGACATTTGACTTGACATTTGATATTCAACAGTGCTTTGATCTGTGTAACGATGTAGCGGTTCGTACAGTTATTAATCAATTTATGGATGAAATATGAATGTAATAATTCATAAAGCTTTATGAATAAATTAGGATTCATATATCATATATCAAATATCAAACAGTCCTAAGCCAGCACGGAATCAGTTTCATCATCTAAGATTGAGAAACGGCAGTATACTTGCATTGGTTGTGCGTGTCGAATTTCAGTTTAGCGCTGGTGCAGTTCGTTGGCTTCTTCTGTTCCGCGGGAAGGTTTGAACTGAGACTTGAGAGGAGTTTCGCTGGAAGATGGCGGTCCCGAAGCTGAACGCGATGGCAGCGCGTGGTCACCGGAGATGTCCGGGAAAGACGTGCACGAGGTGCTCGTGAGACAATCGGGAGAACACACAGGAGAATCCTGGTGTTCCTTTTTATGACAGATAGGCCGACACACCTCCTTGAGGTGGAATGGCCAATGACATTGATGCAAAGTTGGCGGGCAAGCTTTTCTTTGTTTGGTCTCCTAGCTGAATTTGCATACTTAAATGACTATCAGATCGGATTTCGAGATTGAGTACGTTCTTCACAGTATCATTAAAACATAGAAAAATGCATTTGTCAGCTCTGTGACATATCTCAGAATAGCTCGAGTCCGGAGCTTTACGGAGAGATCAAACTCGATACATCAGAAATGCCTAAAAAAGGTTATGGTTTACAGACAGAATATCATTAAATGCACACTAGCACAAATACACTCATTTAAACACTAGGAAACATGCATACGCTTCAAAATACAGGATGGGTTATGTTGGATAATTGTATTTTACATATACAGTCAAAAATGTATGTTTGTGAGTTTCTGTATGTGTCTGTGTGTGTGTGTGTGTTTTTGTGTGTGCCTGTGTGTGTGGGTGTTGGAATGTGGATCTGGTCAGTCTCGGGGGGGGGGGGTCCTTTTGAAGTCACCAAAGTGAGGAAGTTGGAGTATTCTGTTTACCCTCACAGGTCCACAAACCTGCCGAAAGTCACAGCCGTCCGGAGCCGATTTAGTGATTTATAAACAAAGTTCATCAGGTAAAAGCGTTCTGAAAACTCCAAAGTTTATTGACTCTGAACGGATCCATCCAGACGTTACATCTGCCAAAATTATACCAGTTATCAATGTAAAGATGCTTTGATACAATCTGCATTATAAAAATCGCTGTATAAATAAAGGTGACTTGACTTGACCTTCACAGAGTAAAAATTTAATTCAATATGCACTGGAACTGAGAACAAAACTCCACACTTTGGGGCAGCTATCTATGGAGATTTGTTACAGGTTCAGGACAAACAAAGCCTGCTGTTCAATAGAGGAACCAATTTATGTAAATTTTCACTGGGAGATAAAGTGCTTGTATTACTTCCAACTTTGAGCTTTAGATTACTTGCAAAGTGGCAAGGACCGTTTGAGGTCACACAGCAATTCGGGGATCTCGATTATGAGGTGGTGTCAGATAGGAGCGGGGCACGTCAAATTGATCACCTCAACCTCCTAAAGAAATGGAATGAGGTGCAATCAGTGATGCTGATGACGGTAGTGAGTGGAGAAGAGGATCTTGGGCCAAAAGTAAGCACCAAAACTTAATCTCTTGTGTTGGCACTGGGAGGAGATCATCTCTCGCTCTCCCAGAACTCTGATGTGGCCAAGTTGCAAGCAGAATTTGCTGATGTGTTCTAGACCCTACCTGGTCTAATGAATCTCATGAATGAATCATCATTCATGATTCATTTCACTTCTATGTCCTTTCTCTTCATATTCCTCTCTTTGAATTGGTTTGATGTACTTCTTTCTTTTCAGACCTAATGGAAGAGATGAGGAGAGTAAAGAACTGAGTGAAGTGGAGGAGAAACATCAAAAACATTTGAGTCACTCAAAGACTAAAAAGACATTTTTAAAGAGAAGAAGAGACAAGAAATCTACAACCTGCACTCAGTGTGGAAAGAGTTTCACATACAAAAGTCAACTTGAGATTCACATGAAAGTTCACAATGGAGAGAAGCCTTATGTATGCCATCAATGTGGGAAGAGTTTCAGTCAATCATCACAACTAACGACACACGTGAGAATCCACACTGGAGAAAAGCTATTCGTATGTCATCAGTGTGGGAAGAAATTCATAGACAAAGAATATCTTAAGCTTCACATGAAGATCCACACTGGAGAGAAGACGTACACATGTCATGACTGTGGAAGAAACTTTCTTAGGGCATCAAACCTGAAGAAACACCTGACAGTTCATACGAAGGAGAAACCACATTCATGTTCTGTGTGTGGAAAGAGTTTTTCACAGCTGTGTAGTTTACAAGAGCATGAGAAACTTCATAATGGTGTGAGAGAGTACATGTGCTTTGAGTGTGAGAAGACTTTTACTTCAGGAAGCTATTTAAAACTGCAACAGAGAATTCACACTGGAGAAAAACCTTACAAGTGTTCACACTGTGACAAGAGATTCAGTCGGTTAGCAAATCTGAAAACACATGAGAGGATCCACACTGGAGAAAAACCTTACAAGTGTTCGCACTGTGACAAGAGATTTAATCACTCATCACATATGAAAACACATGAGAGGATCCAGAGTTCATCTTTATGTGCTGAGAAACAAAACCCACTTTTCCATCATCAGGATGTATGGTTCAGAGATTGGTAAGGCACGGTTCCAGTTGTTTCTTTTTTTTCACATTCATTTGTATAGCGCTTTTCCCGATACATAGAGAATGCATGTCAACATTACAATTTAGAGAATTCAGTTAACTAATAATGTAATAATTTAGGCAATTAATTTACAATCATTTTTAGCAGTTTAATTGAAGGTAGAAGCAATGAGCTCCTGAAAATAATAAATTACATACTAACAATAATTAGGATATATAGAAATTTGGGAATGTACATATTGTTTGATGTGAATGTGATCACCCATGTGATCATAAACTCCACCCTCTTACAACACTTAGCAGAATCACCTCAATTATGTATTAAACTCGGATTGTGATTTTGTGGGCCCTTGGGGGTGGAGGGAAAAAGACCTGGGAAAAATGTTTTATGTTCGGATTCCACTGCCATACTAATGGCAATAAAGGGTAGGAAGAGTGAGGCCAGACCAGATTTAGTATTAGAAATTCTTGTTGCATTGAATAGGGATATAAAAGTGGGATACACGGTGGGTTTTATGTGGGCTCCAGCACATATAGTGATTCATGGGAATGAAGAGGCTAATGAGATGGCAAAAAAAGCTACACACACGAGTGAAGTTGATTTGAATATAATGCATGGAAGAGTTGAGTGCAAGAGTATTGTTGTAGGAAACCCCCTATCAGCCCAAAAACAGAATCCGACGGGTTCAGATTCTGACTGATTTTGGATCCTGGGCGAAAATTTAATGTGTGTATGTCTTTTCAGCACCTCTGTGAAGTTCACTTAATTTTACTCCTTTAATCTGACTCCAATTTCAAATGATTATTACTCTTAGGTTGTTTAAAATTAGAAATTAATCATTGGTTATGTATTCATTTAGATATTTGATTATTCTGGGTATCCCATACTTTTAATTATTCATTCATTATGGACCCATGTCGCTTAGTCACACTCCCCAGGTTTGCGTGGATCTCACGGACACAAATTCGCCAGTTCTGATTCTTAGAGGGTGCAGAGTTTACTAATGCATTTAAATGAATAAAATAATAAAAAATAATAAATAATAAATGCATAACATCAATTGCTCAAAGAAATGTGTATACACAGTAATGTGTGAGTTTCTTCAAACATTCACCCATCTCTGCATGGGGGATCTGGCTACAAAAGATCCCACATGACTGCTCTGCACTTTACCTTATATACACAGACCAGAACAAAAGGGTTGTAAATATTTACTACACCAACACCTGTTTTGGGGGGAGTGCAGTGGTGGAGTTTCAGATATCTTGAAAAGACACCACCCAAAAGGAGGACATAATTCTCCTTAGTTTTCAATCTTCCTCATGATACCAGTGATTGCTGTGAAACTGAGACCATTTTACCAATACATTTAAAATGATACCAAACATGAAGGGAATAAACAATGACCCAGATACATTATACATATGGAGAATTTCAGGACTTGAGTCAGAGAAAGGAAGGAGGCTTTGTGGGGGACAACTATGTCAGAAATGTCAGGCGTTTTTTTTAGTTCAGCCTACATTAATGTACACATCATTCACAAGATTAGAGAGGTTGGATAGTGTGATATTCACAAGATTAAAATTGGGACATTGTGCACTGAATTATGGGCTGGCAATGGTTGGCAAGCATCCAGATGGCAGATGTTTGTGTGGAGAGATGGAATCTGTGAAGCATGTAGTAATGGATTGCTTAAATGAGACCTTTCATTGAATGCATTCTTGCTGTTCATTTCATGTTTAGTCTATAGGTTTGCGTGTTTGAGTGTGTATGTGCGGAGAAGCTTGGTCTTTTAAAAAAAGTTATATTTGCCAAATTACTTTACTGGTCTGCATAATACAGAAAAATTAGTTGTGTCCGCAGATCTATGTGAACTGGAATAATTTTGAAAACGTGTTATCTATACATAGGGAAAGGAAAGGGAAATGGGCCTTCGCAGGGGATAGTTTAAGCATAGAAAGTGGACTACGTTATCAACATGTCTAGATGCAGGTCCTTCATCTCATCTGGATACGGCCTGGATCTGGCAGGCATCAAGCGTTTTGGGAAGTGTTCCCAGTTCCGGCTGACCTAATCCGTGCAGTCTAACAATTAGCATGATTTGAATTATAAAAATAGATAATGGTTTATGTGTATGCAAGTTTAAACAGATATGTTTTTAGTCCAGGGTTTGTTTCCTGAACTATAGGAAGACTGTTCCAAAGTTTAGGTGCTAAATAGGTAAAGAATCTACTGCCTGCAGTTGATTTTGATATTCTAGGTATAGATGGCTTTCAAATGAAAGATTGGTATCAAAGAGCACACCCAGGTTCCTAACTGACGATGAAGACTTAACAGAGCAGCCATCAAGTGTTAGACAGTATTCTAGGTTATTACGTGAAGAAGTTTTTGGTCCAAAAATTAAAATATCTCTCTCAGAATTTAGCAGTAAGAAATTTCTGGTCATTCAATTTTTTTTTGTCAGCTATGTATTCCGGTTATTTTTGAATTGGTAGCCATGCTTCCTAATGATATCTCCCAAGGGTAGCATGTAAAGAGTGAAAAGCAACGGTCCTAGTACTGAGTCTTGCGGTACTCCATATTGAACTTGTGATTGATATGACATCTCTTTGTTTACCACTACAAACTGATAGCGGTCAGATAAGTATGATTTGAACCATGACAATGCAATTCCACTAATGCCACATTTTTCAAACAGTGAAAATGGCTTCAGCAGCTGAAGATGATTATATTTGTCCTGTGTGCTGTGAAATCTTCAAGACTCCTGTTCTTTTATCATGTAGTCACAGTTTCTGTAAAGAGTGTCTTTAACAGTTCTGGAGAATCCAGAAAACTAAGCAATGTCCTGTCTGCAGGAGAAAATCCTCAGGAGATAAACCTCCATTTAATCCGGCGTCACAAAACTTGTGTGAGTCGTTCTTGAAGGAGAGAAATGAGAGGCGCTCATCAGGATCTGAGGAGATCTGCAGTTTACACAGTGAGAAACTCAAACTCTTCTGTCTGGAGGACAAACAGCCTGTGTGTTTAGTGTGCAGAGATTCACAGAAACATGACAATCATAAATTCAGACCCATCAGTGAAGTGGTTTCATCATATAAGGTAAGACAACTGACTCTTATTTCACATGTCAAATAATAATTAGTCATAAAGGGGGCTTTCACACCAAAGAAACGTTTTCATAGTTCACTGTATTGTCTTCTTTTTTCTCTTCACTGTAATCTGGTGTTTTATGTATTTTTACTCAATTCTAGGAGGAGCTCAATACAGCACTGGAGTCCTTACAAGAGAAACTTCAACACAATGAAGAAATGAAAGGAGAGTTTGAGGAAACAGTTCAACACATCAAGGTGTGGAAACAGAATCAGTCATTTTCATTACAGCTGTAGGATCACTATATACAGTTATGATCTGATATATTTAATATAATGGATTCCAGTTTATTATTTCTGTAAATAAAGAGTATCAATCTGCTTCTGGATCCGTTATATGTCGGTATCTGAGGGTATCTCTGATATTAATGATGTGAAGTGTTGATGTGTGTTGATGGAGATGATTGAAGTGAATGTGATCTGATTTCAGTCTCAAGCTGAGCACACAGAGCGTCAGATTAAACAGCAGTTTGAGAAGCTTCATCAGTTTCTCAGAGATGAAGAAGAAGCTACAATCACTGCTCTGAGGGAGGAAGAGGAGCAGAAGAAGCAGATGATGAAGGAGAAGCTGGAGGAGATGAACAGACACATCTCAGCTCTTTCACACACAATCAAAGACATGGAGGAGATGATGAAAGCCAATGACGTCTGCTTTCTGAAGGTCTGATTTCAGATCATTGGTTGATCATTGGTTCATTGATTGAGTTCTTGATGATAAATGGTGTTTTTCTGCAGGAGTTTCCAGTCTCAATGGAAAGGTGAGTGATCTGCTCCTGTCTCTGGTCTCTCTGGTTCTGATCCAAAGCCACTGCAGTTCTGACTCCTGAATGTTCTTCCAGAGTCCAGAGCTCTCAACCGGATCCACAGATGGCTTCTGGAGCTTTGATTCATGTGCCACGTTACTTGGGCAACCTGCCGTTCAGAGTCTGGAAGAAGATGCAGGACATCGTCCAAAACAGTAAGTCTGACTGCAGAAGATCTGAGCTGGAAATGAGGGATGGGTGGAGAGTTAAAGGTGCTTCATGACACAAACTGATAGATAGATTGCAGTTTCTTCCGCTCCGGTTGATGCAGTTACATTGATGGTGTCCAGTTCTGAGCAATTGGACATCAATAGTGTAACAACTGGAGAGATTGAAGACTCGCCACTTCACTCTCCCACTAGTGAGGAACTAGTGGAGGTGTTGGCTCGTGCTGTGGCTAAATTAAACATGATTGGCCAGCCGAGAAACAAGAGCTACAGGTTAAAACCAAGTTAGAGCAGTGTTTCCTGCCATCTAGATTGGCTCAACCTCCACGTCAGGGCTTACAGTTTTTTCCCAACCTCCACACCGAGGTGTCGATGTCGTGGAAGAGACCGGTTTCCTACAGTCTCTATACCCCACAAACTTCCACTTACAGTAATGTGTTGGGTATGAGGAGACACGGTTATGGGGCGATGCCAAAGGTGGAAGAGACGCACGTGAGCCATATCTCCCCCCAATCAGCTTTGTCCTTTAAAGCCCCAACATTGCCCACCAAGCCCCTAAAAGCTACATCTGCATTGGTGGGCAAAGCATACTCGGCTGCAGGTCAGCCAGCGGCATGCTTGCATACAATGTCCATCTTACAAGCGTACCAGTCTGACCTGCTCAGAGACTTGGGTGACAGTGAAGAAGTGGGGGCAGATCTCATCCAGGAGTTGTCAGTCAGCAGACCTAGCTCTCCGTGCCACCAAAGAGACTGCCAAATCCATCGGCTGATCAATGGCAACCCTGGGGGCAATGGAGAGACATCTATGTTTAAATCTGACTGATATCAAAGACAAGGATAAGACGTTCCTCCTGGATGCCCCTCTTAATCCTTCCGGCCTCTTTGGTGACACCATTAAATTGGTCAACGAGAGGTTCCTGAAATCAAAGAAACAGGCTGCAGTGTTGCAGCAGTTTCTTCCCCGCTGAACTCAGGTCTCTGTGGCTGCTGGGCGGGAACAGCCAAAGCAGAGTACGAGCTCCTCGCACAGACAACACCAGAATCAGAGCGTTGCTACCCGTACTCCCTCTCCAAGGAGCTTGGAGGCGGGGGAACGTTCGCAGACGAAGTCCTCAAAGGGCAAGATGGATCTGAGGACCGTCATTGGTGCTAAGAGGGCTTTGTCGAAGAAGTCCTGATGCCAGAGGTTTCAGGATCCTGAGTGTAGTCCCCTCTGAAGCCAGACGGCCTTCACTTCATTATACGGTGCCTCAATGCCATGGCGCAGTAGTTCCGGGTGATTCACGCTCTCTGATGCAGCCAAGCCAGTTGTTCCCCTGTCAGTGTGCTGCTTCAGGGCACTGTGCTGGCTGCCCAAAATACACCAGAGGCCAGCTTCGAGAGGCTGGTTCCTTTAGTAGATTTTCTGACAGAATGGAAATGTCTTGTCAAATTTATCTCATTGGGTCCTGTCAGCCCGTCAGTGCCCCTGTGGGCACTGTCAGCCCGCACCTTTACCAAATGTGTAGACGCATCTCTGATGCCCTTGCGCATACAGGGCATCCGCATCTTAAACTACATTGACAATTGGTTGATTCTGTCTCAATCATAGTATATGGCAGTTCAACATCAAGATGTTGTTCTTGCACACATGAGATGCATCCCTCACGGGCTGGGGGGTGATCATGAGTGGTCGATCTGCTCTGGGTCTATGGCAGGACCATCATCTCTCTTGGCACATAAATCCCCTGGAGATGTTTGCAGTGTTTCAGGCCCTGAAACACTTCCTTCTAGACCTCAGGGACCACATGTGCTTGTTCGCTCAGACAACACATCGGTGGTCTCATATATAAATCATCAGGTGGGTCTGAGGTTGCGCCTGTTATACAGACTGGCTCATCACATCCTCCTGTGGACCCAGGGGAAACTGCTCTCAATCAAGACAGTTCACATCCCAGGGTACCAGGAGCAGACATCCTGTCAATGCAGGGGCCGAGGCCCGGGAATGGAGACTTCACCCCGAGGTGGTGTGAAGCTCATTTGGGAAAACTTCGGCCAAGCCGAAGTGGATCTGTTGGCGTCTCAAGAGACGACTCACTGCACATTATGGTTCTCCATGACAAACCCAGCACCTTTGAGGCTGGACGCTATGGTACAGTCATGGCCAAGGCCATTTCCCCCGATTGCACTGCTCCCGGGAGTTCTGCAGTTCACACAAGGGTACCGGCTCTGGCCCCCTTCAAGCCTATTGAAGAAGTGCCTAAGAAGTTTCTCACATTAAAACCATATTTCTGCTTGCTATCTTGTGTCTCAAGAGGATTGGAGACATTCAAGCCTTCGGTATACCCCTCATTCTTGGAATTTGTGCCCAGCATGGTTAAAGCCTTCTTGCACCCAAGACCAGGTTATATTCCTAAGGTCCTCACTAATACTGTGAGGCCCATCGTTCTGCAGGCCTTCTGTCCTCCTCCTTTCTAAATGTCAGACAAGGAGAAGCTGAATCTGTTGTGCCCTGTCAGGGCATTAGATTCCTATGTCCACAGAGCTGCCTTGTGGAGAAAATCTGATCAGTTGTTTGTCTGTTTTGGGTCACCTGGAAAAGGTTATCCTGCATCTAGGCATAGAATCAGCAAGTGGGTGGTTAAGGCCATCTCACTTGCTTATGAGTCGGCTGGTCAGCCTTCACCATTGGCTGTTCGAGCTCACTCGACCCGGAGTATGGCTGCTTCCAAAGCTTTATTGTCAGAAGTCTCTCTCCAACAAGTTTGTGATGCGGCAGGCTGGTCCTCACCGCATACCATTGTGAGGTTCTATGAGCTGGACCTCGGCTCCACTCCAAGGGCGCTGGTGCTGTCATCTTAATGTGCGAATTGACTTCACATGGACAGTCACTTCCTCATATGGCGACGTAGGCATTGTCGTTCCCAAAGCGTTTGACACAGCGCGAGTTCCCTTGAAAGGGAAAGTCTCGGTTACATATGTAACCTTAGTTCCCTAAATAGGGAACAAGATGCTGCATCACCCTGCCATACTCCCAGCATGCCCGTAAGTGCCTTGCTTCAGGTTTCAGAAGCTGAATGAATGTGTTTTTGGGTAGGATTTATAGTTTCCTGGTCAATGACATCACCCGCCTATGACGTTCCGTCACTCTATTGGACTGATTTCATACGTGCTTCATGACGCAATCACGCAGAGGCGTTCCCAAAGCATAACGAGACATTTTTCATTTACAGCATAAATGTTGGATGTGTTTGATCAACAGGACGAGTGTCATGATTCATAATAATCTGTGTTGGTTCACTCTTGATCATTATATGAACATCAGAATAAAAGCATCTGTTGATTGTGTCTCATCAGCTCCTGTGATTCTGGATCCAAACACTGCAAATCCACGTCTCGTCCTGTCTGATGATCTGACCAGTGTGAGATACAGCGGGATTAAACAACCTCTTCCTGATAATCCAGAGAGATTTAGCTCTGATTTCTGTGTTCTGGGTTCAGAGGGGTATAACTCAGGAACACACTGCTGGGATGTGGAGGTTAAAGAAAGTTACTGGTGGATTTTTGGAGTAACTACAGCATCAAACCAGAGGAAGGGAGATGATTTCTTTGGCACTGATGATATGTGGAGTATGAGATACGGACGGTCTGGTTCTGGTTTTCGTGTTAATCAGAAGCTTGATCGTGTGAGAGTGTATCTGGACTATGATGGAGGAACGGTGTCATTCTCTGATCCTGTAACTAACACACATCTACACACATTCACAGCCACCTTCACTCACACACTCTTTCCATTCTTCTATAGTTATCCCTATCTGAGAATCTTAGCAGTCAATAGTCAGTAAACATTACTCTTGTAGGCAGGGGTGCCATGAACAGTTTTAAGGGGGTATGCAAGACATAATTTTGGGCCCCTTTCTTCCAGATGAATGTTTTTTTTTTTTTTTTGGACATTTAATTAGAAGGAATTTATTAGTTAACATTATACATATATTCCTTCAAGTAACATCCCACCAAACCACGATTGATTTAAACCCTTTGACGCGTACGATCACACCGGTGTGATTAGAACGTTAGATTTTACTCCTACTGGAATTCAAACCTGCTTTCACGCTGACTGGTGCTGAGCCAAGATACTTTAGTTCCTTTTCATACATAACTGTTGTTTTCAAACACTTAATGTTTATTTGAGGTTTCAGACATAGACATTACAGTGAAGTAGCTTACTGTAGTTAAAAAAAAAGACATTTATAGTTTTTTAAATTCCATACACGGATGCCTTTGGAAGCCGCATAGCTATCCTTTTAATTATAATTTGACGAAGTACTTTGTTTCATACACATCTGTATCTGATATGAATAAAGTTTAGCTACTCTATTCTTCTCCCAGGTTACCAGCTACTTAGCTTACTTTTATGTATTTCGGGGAAAATGTTGGAAATTTACATGATGTGTATCCGACAGATCCTCTGAATTGCGGTGCAAACTCATGCCGCATTATAGGCTATCAAATAACATGAACATTAAAGATGTTAAACAACACAACACTTTCACTTCTACATATTTAATTATCAGAATATATCATACAATTCATAATATAGTTTACAAGTTATATATTCAATATTTTGAATAAAAAGGAAAAATAAAATAAACCATCTTCTCCAATATTTTGTTTATCTTATTATTATTTAACGTCTTCATCCCTACTTTTTATTATTATTAATTTTTTAATGTTTTCACTTTTGGGTTCCTGACAGGCACTTCTTTCCATCCATCCTGTTCTTTTTTGTATGTACATTCATATTAATTACCACAATGGGTCAATTTTATTGCTTGTTGAAATATTCATGCAATATATGTTGCATTTAGTTGGTAAACAAAGTTTAGTATGCATTTGTGACAGAGACTGTTCTAGAAATGTGTGTTGTTGATTGGTTCACAGATGTGATAATGCTCAATGCAAATATTTAATATTTCCTGCAAATATGTGACATTAGCATTATAGGATTTATATTTTGATTTATAAGCATATATTTAATGCTTATTATCTAAAGTTGGTGTTTAAATGTTTGTAGAAATGTATTTTGGGTAACACTTTATAATAGTGTTCAGTTATAAGTCATTTATTAATTATTAGTTAATGATTAACAAATCATTTACAAAACATGAATATACATTTATAAATGATTGATAAGTGATATACTAATATTTTATGAATGTTTTATAAATTCACTTATAAGTATTTATAAATTATTTGTTAATTATGAACAATCATTTACAAACATGGCTATATGTTCATAAATGATTAATAAGTGATATGTTAACATTTTACAAATGTGTTGTAAGTTATCTTAATTAAATAAATCAAACAGATCATTAGTAGATGGTTTATAAGTTATTAGTCAAGACATTATTTATCACTTATAATAACAAGTATTTATGACAAAATTGTTTTAGTATCATTATCTCAATAAACAATTGTTAATCATGAACAAATGAAGAACAAATCATTAGTAAATGCTCAGTATATGATTTATTGATGAAGTTGTAAGCTGGTCTGTGTTCAAAAGCACAAACATGCAGGTATGCTAAAGCACTATTGTATATAATGTATATAATGTATATAAATGTATATAATTTTCTAATACTCATTAACTAATCACTGATCATTAATTAATAAATTATAAATTACTTATACTAACATTTTATGAATGTTTTATTAATTTGGCTATATCACTTATTAATCATATATGAATGTATATTCATGTTTTGTAAATGATTTGTTGAACATTATCTAGTAATTTATAAATGACCTATAACTGAATTAATAAAACATTCATAAAATGTTAACATATCACTTATAAATCATTTGTGAACATATAATCATGTTTTGTAAATGATTAGTTCATCATTAACTAATAATTTACAAGTGACTTATAACTGAACGTTATTTTAAAGTGTTACCAAAAAATCCTATTTCCACCTTCAGACCTCAGACCTATTAGAAATACTTACATTTGGAAGAAATTGCAAGCTGAATGGGATAATGTACAACAAACAAACTTTACAAAATCAATTCTGCGGTTGGTACAGAACTTTGTGTCCAGTTTGTAAATCACTGGGATCGTGTTGTTTACACATGCTGTTGAATAAGGCACTCCAGACTAACCCATATGTTTCTGTTACTGGGTGAAGATCCCCCTTTATGCCCCTTGTGCCAGTGTAACCGTATGCTTCTGTGGTCTGCGTTGTCTTTGAATGAGTGAAGATCGACAGGTGATCGCCGGATTAGGTCTGCATAGAGAATGTATTTTTATATAGACAGGCCTTCACAACAGCCTCAGCTCACACATCAGTAACACTCTTTCTTTTAGAAGAAAGACGGAAAAGATACAACATAAACCAAAAGGACAGAAACGGAGAAATCGCAGTAACTCTATACACTTAAACTTATACAGGAGAGAGCATCAGACCCTCCTTACAGACCCTTTTTTATGTATTTTTAAAAACACTAGTTTAAACAGTTGTAGAATAGTATTGAATGCATATTAACAGGAAAATCTTGTGAAATAACACAATTTTAACCTCGTAACACCAGAATCACTGAAGCTTATTTTGTTGGATTGTGTTAGTTTGAAATCTGTTAGTACTCTTTTTATTTTTCTGTTGACTTTTATGAAAAGATTTTTGTATGAATGTATGAATTTTATGTAAATTCAAATTTAAAAACCTAATTTATTTTTTCCCCCTTTAAAATAAAAATATTGTTCTCGCCATGAATATAGCCTAGGTAGCTCACATGGCATTGAATCATCAACAAACAAACACATGTATTATTTTTTATTATATTTCTCATATCATTAATAATATTCTAGTGTGACGAGCAGGGCGGGCGAGAGCCATGAGGGAATGGCGCGAGGCCGGTGACGCGAGTGATAAGGAGCATCAGCTGCGCGTTACACCGGTCTTGAGTCTCTCACGGAGGAGCTCCGGAAGCATAAAAGGGGAGCGACGACAGTAAAGCACGAGAGAGGACCAGGCCTAGACTTTATTTTATGTTTTACTGTTTGTGTGGCCGGCAGATGTCCATGAGGGTCTGCTGGCATTACTTTCGTTTTGTTCGTTTATTTTATATTAAAGTTTTGTTTGAATGTTCGCCGGTTCCTGCCTCCTTCTTCCCGTATCTACGAACTTCATTACATCTAGTTATTATTATAAAAAAATTCATTAAATTCATTTGAGTTAACCTTTAATAATAATACCCACTGACAGGGCTCCCTGTACATTTACAGCATTGAGAGATATTTTTCATTGAGAAAAATGTATTGTGTTTGTCAATACATTTGGTAACTAAAACAGAATGTTTACATGGTACAATGATTGATGGGCCCATGTTTTTATTATTGCTTGACACATTTTATGGTTTCAGTTCATAAGCTTGCATTTGATTCCAATCTTGATTCAATGTCGATTCATTTGCAAGTATCAGGTACAGTAGCTACATGTTAATTTTGATGCTAAGTTTTTTGAGAAACCCATGATTCTGACGTCACCGCTCAAGCTGTCTCTTTATTCAGTTTCAGCGTTGAGTCGTCTGAGGTGAGTCGAGCAGTTTTTCTCATATTTACATGATCATCAAACACACTTTATACAGCGACAGGCTCATTTCTGTGTTGTTTTCATCAAGCACAGCGATACTTGTGCATTTTTCTGCCGTCTTCCTGCTGAAATAAACATTTAGTGCAGCATGTGAGGAAAATATGATGAATTCATTCAGACCTGAGCGATTTTGTGTTCATTTGTGTGATTGTTTCGATGTTTTATAGTGAATACTGTTACTGAATGTCAAGTTTTGTGAGAAAATATGATGAATTCATTCAGTTTTAATCTGTTACTGAATGTCATCAAAGTTTCTTAGTTAATTTACATTGTTTAAAAACTGGAACAGATACTCCTAAATACTTTACATGAAGCCTACAATGAGTCAGGATATTTTAAATCTATACATAATAGGCTATAAATACAGTTTACACAACATTGTAAAGGTTTAAATGTTTCATTGTCACTTTCTGCAAAAAATAAAAAATAAATAAATAAATAAATCCCACTATGTTAAGATAAACATATTATGGTGTAATATTATGCTGAGTGTTATTAGTGTTTGTTTTTGCTTTGTGATTTTACATGTCATATTGTGAGAGATAACAGTATTGTCTTTCAATAGAGCAGTTTTATAGTCTTTTCTCATATATCCTGACTCAAATAATCAGTTTCTAACAGCAAACACTCAGAATAAAGTGAGATGATCTGAATGTCTTGTTGAATGAGTATTGATAGTCTGAGGATCATCAATATTAACAGAGCTGCCCATTTCATTGTTGGCAACAGACTGAGGGGATTTGTTGGTTACTTTATGTACAAAACAAACTCAGTTACATATTTGTGATTTTGGCAGATCAGCTCCTCCCACACTGGAATTCATCAGTGAATCTCCTCCCACAACATTTACATAGTTAGTGAAGCCCCTCCCACAGCATTGACATCATCACTGAAGCCCCTCCCACAGCATTCACACATCACCAGTGAAGCTCCTCCCACAGCAGTTCATCAATAAATGCTGGAATATTCCCATCAGACGAGCATCAGAGCATCAGGAAGAGCTGAAATCTGCAGCGACTGAGTTTATTAAAGAGGACAGTGAGAACATGAGTGATCCAGAACCCTGCAGAATGAATCACACTGAAGATACTGAAGAACAAAGAGGTTGGTGGAAATTTTTTTAGTGGAGTAGATCCAATATCCTGTATTCTGGTGCCTTTTATTTAAACAATTGCTTTTATAGCATAAGGGTGTTGGTCCTTTTCAGGGGTCTGAGTGCAGTGATTTTTGGTCCATATTTGAACACTCCATATGGTCTCAGACCCCTTTAAAGCCAAAGGAATAAAATTTTACTGAAGAATATTTTGCAGTTTCATCAGCAGAAGTCTCACAAGGAGTTTGTAGGCCGCTCTGCGTACATTCACATTTCCACCTAACTTATACTCGAACAGAGTCTACTACCTATGTCATTTCTTCAGGTTGAATGATTCTGATTGGCTAAGAAAAATAGACAAAATTAGCAATTTTCCACACATGGACTGACAGGCTTCTGACGCTCTGACCCTGGATTTAGGCACAGTTGGATCTTCTAGATCATGGAAAGGCGTTGGCAGGTCTCCAGTAGAATGCCAGTTGTCCATCAGTATCAATACAGGACCTGCACAGAACACTAGCGCACATACACAGATACACAAGATTCACCGCTGCTTCAAGGTTGAAGTTGGCCCGAGCTTTAACTATAAACAGGAAAGATTCCCAAAACATACTGATAAGTTGTACTTTTCTCTCAGTGAGAGGTACAGACAAAATTCAAAATTATTCTCTAGTGTTTGAAGATGCTAAGGAAAATAAATGCTTTTAACATACGTTGACAAAGTCATTCAAATATTTAGAAGGATAAATGTTGGTTAATAATTATAAATCTCTAAAAAGATATATATTGAAGTGGCAGAAGATTTCAGAATACAACCCAACATAATGTACACTTGTTTATTGTAATTTTCAAGTTGTATGAGCGCAAACACCTAAATCACTTGCACAGAAGCCAGCTGTCAAGCCCTGTTCACACCATGTCACTAGTTTACTGTGAAGTCGCTTGTGGGCGTTCCTAGTGCTGTCGTTCTAATATCATTGGCAGACTGCACATCTGATCATATCTATAGATATAATCACAAATGATATATAAAACTAAGAAATCATTCTAATTTGACTAGGAATTAGGCTTAAAAGAAATGTAGCATTTCACTGTTGTAGAGTGTTGTGACTGCAGAGCTCAGTGCATTAAATCATTAACTAGATTATCTATCTATCTATCTATCTATCTAAACACATTAAACTCACTCATACTGTCAAAAAATACTAAAATGTCACTCAAATTTGACAAATAATCAATTTACTTGTCCCTAATAAATAACAACACTGCAAAAAATGCTGTTCTTACTTAGAATTTTTGTCTTGTTTCCAGTCCAAATATCTAAAAATTCTTAGATCAAGAAGCATTTTCTTGACAAGTAAAAATTATTTTCTTCTTTTTAGGAAAAATAACAAAATCAAGTGAGTTTTTCCTTAAAACAAGCAAAATAATCTGCCAGTGGGGTAAGCAAAATAATCTTAATCCAAACTGAAAACAAGATTATATATCTTATTTTTACTCTTAGGTTGTGTTTCCAATTAGAAATTAATCATTGGGAATGTATATTAATTTAGATATTTGATCATTCTGGGTATCCCATACTTTCAATTATTGGTTCATTACGGACCCATATCGCTTAGAGTCACATGCCCCGGGTTTGCGTGGATCTCACGAAACAAACTCACTAGTTCTGATTCTTAGAGGGTGCAGAGTTTACTAATGCATTTGAGTCGAACCGCCACATGCTTGTTCATACACAAAAACACAGTTTCCTTAGTCACAATACTGCAATTGCTAAGCCAGTTGATAGACACAAATCAAACAGTCCCATGATGTGCTACATGCTCCTTTCATGGGCCTTTAGTTTGAATCGATCCTGATGCAGATTTGTGGAAATATGGACTCCAATAATCTACCGGTCATAATGATTTCAGAAGATTGTCCTATGCTATTTCTTTGAGATCTTCTCTTCAGATGAGTTTTATAACTTTATTGCAGGGTGTTTGATTTCAGTTTTTGTCTTAGCAGGAAAATCAAGTCTTACAATGAGGATAACTGTACTGTAGCACCTTAGCTTTAATTTCAACACGCTGCATTGGTAACAACTAGCTTCTCTCATTGACCAGAGCTGCTAACACTAGTTGATTGATGTACTGTAGCTAGCTAGCTAGACTAGCAAAAATGTCAGATGACTGCTAACAACATAGTGTAAGTGTTTAATTTATTAACTGGAATGGATTTGACTGATGGTGCACTGAAAAGTGACCACATACATGCACTGAATTAGAGATGGTAAAAGTGAGTGGGACTAATATCATTGACCTTAAAAATTGGGAGGGTCTTGTCCCACCCATATACAATGGTTCTGACACTCATGCTTCATTCATTCATGATGCTGAAGAACATGTTAAATCTTTTCCCTGCCAGCGCATATTTATAACAGTTGCCAGCTACTGCCAGCTGGTACTTGTTTGGTTTACTTTCTTAATGTTTATAGTTTGTTTTTATTCAGTTTTCATGTACTTTCTGTCTTCAGGTTTTTAGTCAGTTTTCTTGTCGGTTGATCAGTTGAATTCTCCTCATTTGCCGCTCTGTTTGTATCCTAGGTTACTGATTTGATTAGTGTCCTCTGTTCATGTGTGTTTTTTTAATTAGTTTTTTTTTTTTGCTCCTCTGTTTGCTTTGTATAAGCCCTTAAAGCTGATTTATACTTCTGCGTCAAGTGTACGCCGTGACACGCAGCCTATGTCGTAGCCTGACGTTAACCTCTTCAACAATGCCCCTGAATGAAATAGAATGTACATGAAGAACAGATAGGTTCAGTAGCACAGTTAGGATGAACTCAAAATTAACAGCAGTTCAGATGAGAATGAACACAGAATGAACAAAAACACACATTTCTAATCCAAGAGTAAGAAAGACTGGTACAATATTTACCTGGATATTAAAGGAACTGAAATGACACAACATTCCACACAATTTGTCCCACACAGGACTCAAACCCACTATCTCTATGTCAGGTGCCTGTCACTCATCTCATTGCGTCACTGGCAGAAGTTGCTAGTTCAATGCTTACCAATTAGCATGCTAAGCTATCCAGCATAAGGAAACAAACACAGGCAAGGTCATCTTCGAAGAGGTATTTTGGGGAACTGTAACAAAAATCAAATATCTGTTCAGTCAGATTTCAATCCTCAGGATTCAATCCATGACACAAGGAATCCATATACATTAAGATCATGATTTTCTGACAGACTTTTAAAGTTATTAGCATTTTTCAGATCTCATGACCTGTAGGTTGCACTGTTCCTGAGTTTGGCATGGAACCTTAGATCATGGTTTCGAATAAGCATACCAATTTTGCTCAAAGTTTGGCCAAGATACAGCCTCTGAAACAATTTTGGGTCAGCCTCGTTAAGTTTGCGACATAACTTTATAATTCATAAAATAATCCAGTCATTTCTGTGTGGCTCAGTTCAAAGATCATCTGAGAAAATTTTTGTAAGAATCTTTTTTTTTTTTTTTTATGTAGGAATCTGGTGAACTAAATTTAAGTTTACTAGAACAAAGGGTTCAAAAGTTATAACCTTTAGAAAAGTTTAGTTTAGAGACCACTCATCTTGTGCCATGTAGGAAACTGTGATTGCTTACAGATTAAATGTCATGCCTGATCCATCTAAAGTTTCATGTCCAAACTAGTGATTTATAACACAAATCATCTTCATGATAATAAAATAGTTCATAATCATGCAGACCAGTTTTCGACCGGGGTTGGGTTTCCAAAAGTGAACTGTGGTTGCAAATTTTGTCGTTACAAATAGAGTTCAATGGGACTTACGACAATAGTTTGCTAATGATGCACACGCCAAATTTGTTGAGATTAAATTACTATTTGACTCTTAAGTGATCTTGAATTTGAGCTTCACTTTTTACTTCATGTTTGTCTCTCATTTGAAATCTATATGATTTAATATTTCTTTTAGATCTGATGGACGTGAACAAGTGAGGAAAAACGAAAGCCAAAAAATCTGATGAAGAGGCCATAACACTTTTAAGAGAGACATGAATCTGATTTTAACTCATTCTTCATTGTTTTTCTTCAGAACATCTAGTTTCTCTTCCAGTTCTACTCTTCATGCAAATACAAGATATTATTTCTTGTAGTTTTGAATGGAAACTGGTCTCTTTGCTTCTCTTCTTCTCTTGATATGCTTTGGCTCTTATAAATCAGTAAAGAGAGAGATCTGTCTCATTCGCTTTCATTTTTACTCAATTTTTGTTCTTAATGATTGATTAAACTCATTATTCTGTTTTTTTTTTTTTTTTTTCCTGCTGACGCTGCTTTTTTTGTCTGTTTTTCTTTATAACTCTTCATATTTATAAGAAATAATTATGGCTAGGTTTACATGTTGGAGTGGGATTAGTGGCTTAGAATATCTTTTTAATGTTATATTGTTACTAAAATTGTAATTTTTCCTTCACATTTCTGTCCATTATGCATTGTTTCAATATATTTCAATATAATTGTTTCACTATTCTATATAAAACTCATAGTGCTGTGTCACGTTCACTCAAGAGACAATACATATAGGCTAACATAACGATTCATGCTGCAATTTTAAGAAGACTGAAAGATGGATCAGCATTGGGATCCATGTTTCCCTTTATAAAATGAGTGTGCCATCCACACCACAGACAGACTGCACTTATTTACATGTTCAGATTTGTCTGCATCCCATAGTGTCTATATACATGAAAAGGTGACCGTTTTATGCAAGGGGCACTTGCTGTACGTGTAAACAAAATTCAAATGTATTTGCGAGACATTTTCCTGCATTTTATTTCTTATGTTCATATTAAGGTGCAAGTGTTATAAGCTCAATGCAAAAAATGACAGAATTACATACCCCATACCCCTATGTAGATTATTATTTCAGATAAACTTTATTTTCACTACTTCTTACTGAGGCTTGTTCTACAGTGAGCAGTCCACTTACACATGACTGTTTCTTGCACTTAATGTACTTATTTTTGCACAATAAATCTTGCAAAAATGCAAATTAGACACATACTTCTTCATGATTATTCAGGTAGGGTCAGGATAGTCAAATCTACCAAATCATAAAGTTCTCACCGGCCGCAGGTTGAAGCTCTTCAGGAATGACTAAGAAAACGCTCTTGTGCTGCTTCTTTTTTGATGCTCAGTTTGTAGTTATAAGTAAAGTCTCACAGAAGGCAATAGTAACACTTATTTTATTGGTTACAATACAAAGGCGTTTATGTCAAATAAAATAAAACTTAAAATCGGCTTCAGCTAAAAAGCTTAATAATCTAGCCTTTAATCAGCAATACTGGGGATGCTGTTAAGCGTCCATCGATAGGGTATCAGGTGTCCTTCATGCTTAATGCAGAGGTGCTTCACTCCTTAGTCTTTTTATACTTCTTTTGTTCATGAACTTAATTTTCAAAACTTTTGTTCTACATAATAAACAAAGGATGTCATCAGAACGTGCGATTTTAAGCAACATATGGGCTTTAAGGAACAAAGAGGAGCTACGCATAAACTCAAGGATTTGCCATGAGTATCCTGACTCTTGCTTGATGGTCTTTACAGAGACCTGGCTCTACCATGATGTCTTACGGGGTATGAAGAGTATATCAAGAATGATACTTGAGGTAATAAGATTTTAGATAAATGTTATGAAAATGTGAAGAATGCATATGTTGCCAAGTCTAAACCTCCTTTATCAAACTGTGATCATAACATGATTCACTTGATTCCAGATTATAGAACACTTTTAAAAAGATGAAGACAGTTTCTGTTTGATCTGATGACAGTATTTAAAGGGCTGCTTTACTTCTACAGACTGGGAACTCATTCATGAGATGGACATTGAAAGTATAACTGATTATATTAACTTTTCTGTGGACACAGATGTGGAAAAGAAAACAAACTGTATTTCCTAATAATAAAAGTTATATAACAAATGTATGTTATGTGTTGTGTGGGATGGAAGTTGTGTACTGATCGTGTCATGATGTCCAAGACAAATTTCCCAGGAATGGGAAAATCTATCAGGAAATCTATTCTATTCTATTCTATTGTGAAAGTCTCACAGGAATGCACTATATCTCCATGCACCAAACATTTGTGTTTCACCTCAAATTTTGTCCTTTCTTGTGTCAAATATATATAAAATGCCAATAAAAAAAAGAGTTATAGAACAAATCAATAATCAATTCACTTTGGTTTTTTGTGTGCTTTAGTCTGTTGTTTTTTTAGTCTCGACCTGAAACAGTGTAAATCTGGTGAACATCAGCATGTTCTTCAGTGATGAATGAATGAGGAATGAAGAATAAACAGTTCTTTGTTCTTCAGTATCATGATGTTTCATTCAGCAGGTTCTGGATCACTGGATCTGTTCTGACAAAAACAAACAAGATTCATTTCCAACAGACATGATGCGAGAAGAATAATAAATATTTCAGATTTCTATTTAATACAGTTTGCCCTGGACATGTGTTGTTTACTCTGGCTTGAGATGTGTTTCCCATTGCATAACTAATAAGATGTGTGCTTTTGGTCACATGACCAGAGCCGCTGCTGTTACATAAACTACCACTTAACTGTCTGTTCACAAACCACTATTTAAAGAATAAATCCCGAAGTATACTTAGTTTTTATATATACGCTAGCATGCATACAGTTGAATGCCTTTCTTATATTAACAGAGGAACAATCTGAGACCAACCGATAATCGGTTTTATTGATATTTTTCCCAATATTTAAGCAGTTTTCCATAATTTGTTTTGTAATATTGGATTAACTGATAAATGTCTATGCTCATCATTAGTCTTGTGAAGTTGATTTCATATTGCTGTTCACTTACCCTAGGGATGGGAATCGATTACAAAAAGAACTAATTACAAGGCAGTTGGAATAAAAATATTTGACTATTTCTGCCACAAAACCATGGTTACAGTTAGCATTACTACATTAAATCCATGGTGAATGTTGGTGATTTGTGCACTTAAAAGCTTTCTAAATCTTGTTTGTTCATGGCACAATGTTTCTCCTGGTTTCCACCTCAGCGCTGTTTGATCTGATATCTATGGTTAGTAAAAGTTTTTATCTAGATCTCGCGGTGATGCTGTAAATACTGAGGCAAATTCAAACACCTCCTCACTGGAGTCAGCGCTGTGTGTAGTGACGGTGTCATGTGATCAAGTTTCTTTCCGCTTCCATTTCGTTGGCCGTTTGATGTATCGCATATGCAACTGAAATGGCATCTGTGACTTCTATAGTCACACCGGCAGGAAAAGGGTAGAAAAGTGCAACCATTTTGTTGCAGTGTGAAGCCCTGTATAGTGCTTTATTTCTGCTTTTACATGAGCACCACCTATTGTCAGAGTGAATTAGCGTGTTTTTTTCATTGGTCTAAACAGACGAATCTCATGTTACCAATCAACCAACAAAATGTCCCGTCGCTCATCGTGGCTGTTAGGAAATTAAAAAATTAATAATGAATGAATGAATGACGCTTTTATATAGCACTTTTCTTATGTGTGACTGTACACCCAAAGCGCTTTACAATCACATCAGGAGTCTCTCCTCATCCACCACCAGTGTTCAGCAGCTGAATGACGCGCCAGTGCGCTCACTGTAGGTGGAGAGGAGAGAGATAGAGAGCCAACAAGCACAGAAGAGACTGTGTTTCTCAGCACATAAAGATTAACTACTTACTGTGATCTCAGACTGTGGTGATGTGGTTTCTCCACTGCATGGATCTTCATGTGTGACTTCAGGTAACTTTTAATAGAGAAACTCTTTCCACAGTGATAACATGTGTACGGCTTCTCTCCGCTGTGGATCCTCTCATGTTTTTTCAGAGATGATGACTGATTGAATCTCTTGTCACAGTTTGAACACTTGTACGGTTTTTCTACAATGTGGATCCTCTCATGTGTTTTCAGAGATGATAAATCACTAAATCTCTTGTCACAGTGTGAACACTTGTGAGGTTTCTCTCCAGTGTGGATCCTCTCATGTTTTTTCAGAGATGATGAATAACTAAATCTCTTGTCACAGTGTGAACACTTGTAAGGTTTTTCTCCAGTGTGGATCCTCTCATGTGTTTTCAGAGATGATGACCGACTGAATCTCTTGTCACAGTGTGAACACATGTACGGTTTTTCTCCAGTGTGGATCCTCTCATGTTTTTTCAGAGATGATGACAGACTGAATCTCTTGTCACAGTGTGAACACATGTAAGGTTTTTCTCCAGTGTGAATTCTCTGGTGCTGTTTTAAATCACTCCCTCTATTAAAAGTCTTCTCACACTCAAAGCACATGTACTCTCTCACACCAGTATGAATTTTCTGATGTCTGCGTAAACTCTCCAGCAGTGAAAAACTCTTTCCACACACAGAACATAAATGTGGCTTCTCCTTCATATGAACTGTCAGGTGTCTCTTCAGGTGTGATGACCCAAGAAATGTTCTGCTGCAGTGATCACATGTGAATGGTCTCACTCCGGTGTGGATCCTCATGTGATATTCAAGACTATGTTTGGTTGTGAAACTCTTTCCACACTGGCCACATGTGAACGGCTTCTCTCCCGTGTGGATCTTCATGTGGCTCTTAAGGTCTGATGAATTTATGAAGCTCTTCCCGCACTGATCACATGTGAACGGCCTCTCTCCCGTGTGGATCTTCATGTGGCTCTTAAGGCATCTTCCCGCACTGATCACATGTGAATGGCTTCTCTCCAGTGTGGATCCTCATGTGATACTCAAGAATTCTTTTGGTTGTCAAGCTCTTCCCGCACTGATCACATGTGAACGGCTTCTCTCCAGTGTGGATCTTCATGTGTCTCTTAAGCCGTGATGATTTTATGAAGCTCTTCCCACACTGATCACATGTGAACGGCTTCTCTCCAGTGTGGATTCTCAAGTGTAATTTAAGGTCTTCTGATCGTGTGAAACTCTTTCTACATTGGTGGCATACATGCAGCTTCTCTCCAGTATAAAGTCTCAGGTGTAGTATAAGGTGTCCTGATTGTTTGAAACTCTTCCCACACTGATCACGCTTGAAGGGCTTCTCTCCAGTGTGGATCCTCTTGTGATACTCAAGACATTGTTTGGTTGAGAAACTCTTTCCACACTGAGTGCAGGTTGTAGATTTTTTGGCTCTTCTTTTCTTTCTAAATGTCTTTTTAGTCTTTGTGCGACTCTGAGGTTTTTCTCCAGGTTTGACATGATGTTTCTCCTCTACTTCACTCAGTTCTTCACTCTCCTCCTTTACTTCCATCAGGACTAAAATGAAAGGAGAAATCTTTAATCTTTTAGAACTTTTTTCTTCATAAATGCAGTACATTTTGATTTATAAATGTTACCATTTTTTATTCATCATTCCATGCCAATTTTCACACAAGTTAAAGTGTACTTAGTAAAGTTAACAGTAGCAAACAGAAAATGTGAATGATATAGTGATTTTATTACACAAAAGAACTGTGGTCCCCTGTTAGATGGTAAAGTGTGACACCTGCTTGGTTGCCTTTACATTTAGCATTTTTTCATATTCTGACTTTCTCTGAATGTAATAGCAATGTTAATATTAAAACTAAAGCACCAGATATTGCCATACAAATACACTGTAGAGAGATTTAAGGTCAAAACTCTTTTTGATTCTTGCATTGAAAATCTTTAATTGGTTCAGCTAAATTGCCAGTGTTAAAAGACATTTAGTTCACAATTTAATTGAGATAACTGACAATTTTGCAAGTCAACATAAAATTTTGAGATCTGACCTGCAAAATTTTAGTGTGTTTTGTGATGGTAAGAAATGGCAAAGCACCCAAACAGATTTCATAATTTGCCATCTAACAGGGGACCAAAAGCATTTTGTTTAATTGAATCAATAATTATACTGTTCATCATAAAACTAAAACACCAGATATTGCCATACAAATACACTGTAGAAAGATTTTGAAGGTCAAATGTTTTATGTTGATTCTTGCATTGAAAATCTTCAGTTCAGCTAAAGTGTCAGTGTTAAAAGACACTTAGTTTACATAATTTAATTGAGATAACTGACAATTTTTTCAACAAAATTTTGAGATCTGACCTCCAAAATATTTAGTGTGATGGTAAGAAATGGCAAAGCAACCAAAAAGATGTCACAATTTACCATCAAACAGAGACCAATATTCACTGTATAAAGTGATGACCTGCAATTGTAACCTTGAAGAGTCATTTCTGCTTGATTTAACCCATAAACCTTAGTTTTGTTTATATAAATTGATGTATGTAGGTTGGTTCAGTTAAATACTATTTTTGTTTTTTAGTTAATTAAGGTGTTACCATTTTTGCGGTGTTAGATGTCACCCTTCTGTGACCAATTCCACAGTTAAAGTGTAAATGCTGAAGTTAAGGAGCAGCAGCATGTGCATTTTATAGTTATTTCACTACACAAAAATACACTTGTAGGTTGCCTTTACATTTGTATTCAGCAATATTTGTATTCTGTATATCTCTGAATGTAGCAGCTTTTTTTTTTTTTTTTTTTTTTTTGGCTCAACAGTGGAAACATGGCTAGTGAGTCTCTTATATGATAGGTAGGAGGAACACAGTCCAGTCCTTAATCTTTTAAAATTGGGGCAAGAAATCAAATCTCAATCTAAAAATCTCCAAAACAAAGGAAATGTCTATTGATTTTAGAAAGCAGGATTATTTTTTAATTAATAGGCAGCCAGTACAATCAGTCCAGAATTATAAATATTTTGGTGTACTTGTTGTTATAAATTAACATATTTAGGTTGGTTCAAAAAGGTTTAATAATTGACGAAGAAAATTAGTAAAAGTGACAAGTAAAAGTGTAGTGTTGTTTTTGGCGGTCTGTTTTAATTTTAGTCTTAGTCTAGTCTTTGTGTCAAGTGGTAATTTTAGTTTTTATTAGTTTTAGCCACGTACATACTCTTTTTAGTCTAGTCAAGTTTCAGTCGACTAAAAGTCTGAGCATTTTAGTCTTATTTTAGTCAGAATTATCCATGACTATTTTTGTCTAGTTTTAGTCGACGAAAACTGATGACATTTGAGTTTTCTAAGCTTTAAGATGATACCTATTGTGTGTTTTTCCACGTTGGAAAACAAACATGGATGGGTCTGAGATCATTGGATACACACTGCATCCTAGAAAGAGACACGTTTTTATGCAAGTATGTTAAATCATTTCCTGTGTAATATCTTGTGAACAAAGCAATATATTATGTTGATTTTGGATTCATTTCGTAAGAATCGTAAGAATCTGCTTTAAATAATAATGTGCAGTTTCTATGTTCTGTGCGTTTTTCATGAAGTTATGAGCATGTGAAATCTACATATTTCCCTACATATCGGTCCCTTTCTCTGTGTCAGACATAACTTTGTTTGTTGTCGTTTACACTAACTCACTGCAGCTGCATCTTCTAAATAATCCCGCAAGTGGGGCTTGAGGAAGAGATGTCGCCTGCGTCTGCGCAGCACAAAAGGACACTAGTCCCCTGTTAGATGGTAAAGTGTGACACCTGTTTGGTTGCCTTTATGTTGTAATTTAAATTTCTGTTTGCACTGCAAATTGTTTTGTTTTCCCTTTTGTCGGTTCTTTAGGGAACCTCCTTTTGGAGTGGGAGGTGTGACGTCCCCCAGCCTATTGAACCTATTGGATTTAACAATATTCTGAAAATCTCTGAATGTAATAGTGTTCATAATAAAACTAAATCACTGGACTGATCATATACTGTAAGTAAGAAGCCACAACAGAGAATAAATTTCAAAAAGAGAATAAAAAGAAAATACTCTTCTGTAATGTCCACAACATTAGCTTTTGAACTGTTGCCATCTGGCCAACTGCATTTTTCCCCCGTTGTATTTAAAACACATTCAAATGTTTTTTCCTCAAGCAATTCAAAGTTAAATTTTAATAACTGATGCTTTTGTCATTCTTTTTTCTTATTCTTTTTTTTGTATATTGTGATTGTTTATGCTTATTGTGATACCTGATGCCTGTGTGAACATTATATAATTATATGAAGTTGCATAATGACTTCACTGCCAGTTCACCTTTCACACACACAGCTCGATTGCAGGCTATGGAGGTCCCCTGTTGGATAGGTATATCAGAGTTGCAAGTCCCCTCTTGGTATGTTTTTTTTTTTTTTTAAATGTTTACTTGAAGTTATATTATGAAAAAAGACCTTAAAGGTGCCCTAGAACATTCTTTCACAAGATGTAATACAAGTCTAAGGTGTCCCCAGAATGGGTCTGTGAAGTTTCAGGTCAAAATGCCCTATAGATTTTTTTATTAATTTTTTTAACTGCCTATTTTGGGGCATCATTAACTATACACCGATTCAGGCTGCGGCCCCTTTAAATCTTGTGCTCCCTACCCATCGAGCTTGTGACTGTAATAGACAGTGCATAAACAAAGTTCACACAGCTAATATAACCCTCAAATTGATCTTTACAAAATGTTTGTCATGCATACTGCATGCATGCTTCTGATCGAGTATAGTATTTATTTGATTGTTTACATTTGATTCTGAATGAGTTTGATGCTCCATGGCTAAAGCTAACATTACACACTGTTGGAGAGATTTATAAAGAATGAAGTTGTGTTTATGCATTATACAGACTGCAAGTGTTTAAAATGAAAATAGCGACGGCTCTTGTCTCCTTGAATACAGTAAGAAACGATGGTAACTTTAACCACATTTAACAGTACATTAGCAACATGCTAACAAAACATTTAGAAAGACAATTTACAAATATCACTAAAAATATCATGTTATCATGGATCATGTCAGTTATTATTGCTCCATCTGCCATTTTTCGCTATTGTTCTTGCTTGCTTACCTAGTCTGATGATTCAGCTGTGCACAGATCCAGACGTTAATACTGGCTTGTCTAATGCCTTGAACATGGGCTGGCATATGCAAATATTGGGGGCGTTCATATTAATGATCCTGACTGTGTTATGTTGAGATTCTGAGGTCTTTTAAACAAACAGAGGTGGGTAGTAACGAAGTAAATTTACTTCGTTTCATTTACTTGAGTAGTTTTTTGGAAAATTTGTACTTTTTAGAGTAGATTTAAATGTGGGTAATTTTACTTTAACTTGAGTACATTTGTAATGAAAAATCTGTACTTTTACTTCGCTACATTTGGTGATGTTCCTCTCGTTACTTTATTTTCAATGCAATACTGTAAATAAGTAGTTTATTCTAAGCACGCTGTCTCTTTTTTCATGAACGATGCCCTATTAAGAAATGAATCACTCTTTTGAGTCGATTCTGTTCCAAGCCTTGATCAAACAAGTTGGCAAAACTGTCTAAATTGGTTGGTTCAGTTCAGTTCCTGCACGCGCTGAATCGACGGAAGCGGTTTCTCACTTGGAGTGTTATATGAAGTGGCAGTGGATCTACAGTCAATTAAAAGCAAATCTGCAAATGCATCAATTGTTTGCCAGCGACAAAGGTCTTTATTAGTTGAACTGCATATGCTGTCTGTGAACAATTCCACTGACAGGCTACTATCGATTTCATTTGATTTAAATTCATACAGCCAATGGCCAACATATTACAACCAAGCAGATTATTCCCTACGACCTGTTTGTATTTAAAATGAACGCCTTTGCGTTGACACAATTAACCAGTTTACACGCGCCTGCTGAAATATACATTTGATTACATTTTGGAGAACAAACAGAAGATGATCCGTCAATGTGCATTTGATCATTGTTTGTGTTCAGATGTTATGAGCGCGAGCACATCGAGTTTCTCTCTTCTTTCAAATGTAGCTGTATACATTATTATTATACAAAGCAAAAGACTTGAAGTGATATTTGGGCTACAGATGCCAGAAATAATGCTCGTCTCTTTTGTGTTTGTTGCAAAGATGGTAATTATGATAATAATTTAAATATAGATTATTTAAATATATAAGTACTTGTACTTTTACTTGAGTACAGTTTTTGGATACTTCACCCACCTCTGTAAACATAAGTAGGAGGAAACAATGGCGTTTGAGACTCACTGTATGTCATTTCAATGTACTGAACTCTTGTTATTCAACTATGCCGAGGTAAATTCAATTTTCAATTCTAGGGCACCTTTAAAAGAAAATTTTGTATGTCATATTGTTAGTAATATAGGCAGGTACCACTTTCTTCCATCTTATAGTTTCCTTTTGACCATATTTTTGTGTGGAGAGCGTTGCAAAAAAAAAAAATAAATCAATTAAAACAGCATGAATGTTGTTCAGAATCATGAATGAATGAAGAATAAACACCAACCTCTTTCTTCTTCAGTGTGTTTCATTCTGCAGGGTTCTGGATCACTCATGTTCTCACTGTCCTCTTTAATAAACTCAGTCGCTGCAGATTTCAACTCTTCCTGATGCTCTGATGCTCGTCTGATGGGAATATTCCTGCATTTATTGATGAACTGCTGTGGGAGGAGCTTCACTGGTGATGTGACTGCTGTGGGAGGAGCTTCACTGGTGATGAACTGCTGTGGGAGGAGCTTCACTGGTGATGAATTCCAGCTTCACTGGTGATGGAGTGATGTGGGAGGAGCTTCACTGATGAATTCCAGTGTGGGAGGAGCTGATCAGCCAAAATCAAAAATAAGAATCAAAATTAGTTAATAAGGTTGTTTTATAATAAATGACACTAAGCATTTGCGCCGCTGCACTCATGGTACGGCAGCAAAGTTTCTTGATTATTACGCCGTATATAGTTCCTAGCCATATCGGCCTAGAAAATCACAACTATTCATTTTCTGTCAGTCTTAGTACATGAGGTAACTACAGAAGTTTTAAATAGGAAAAATATTGAAACTCTTTGGTCATTTTTGAGCGAGATGCTAACGGTCTAATCAGATTCAATGAACTATGCTAAGCTATGCAAAAAGTGGTACCGCCAGAACCGGAGATCGGTGAATGGATTCGAAAACGTAAAACTCAACTGTTTCACTCTAGGAGAGTTGGAAAATGAACCTATTTTCAAAAAAAAAAAAGTGTTGTGTTCCTTCAAAACAACAATGGCTAGAAGAAGAGAGGGGGAAATGAGTGTTTTCATCAGCGTCCACTCACAGTCTGAGGCTAATATTACAGCAAATTAAGTTTAACATTTGTGTAATACATTTAAACCCATAAAATAATTAAAATAAAATTACTGATTATATATCACTGTGTCAATTGTTGTCTCCATATGTATTATTATTATTAGCAATGAATGATGCATCAAATTAATGTAAACATTCTCCCAAAGCATCATACACATTCACAATGACACTATAGGAAAGTTAAATCAGTGCATTATACAAATGCAAAGCAATGAAATGCATTATAAAATGAAAGGGGGATAAAAAAAATAATATTGATAATAGTATATTCAAATTTAGTCCACAACATTATAAACCCAATTACACAAATTCTATAATTTTATACAATTTGAGTTAAAGAACTGAACATACCTAATAAGAGAAACATCCGTTGCGCTAACTTCTAACTGTGCACAAACCATGACAAGCGTCGCGTAAAACTCACTTAAATGGACCAATACACAGAAATACATTTGTATACTCGCCTCCAAACACATTTCGTTTTATATTTCATGAACTTTGACCAAATAAATAACTTTAAACATACCAACAATGGCTGGAAGACGAGAGGGGAAAAAGAGCGTCCTGCCTCATCAGCGTCCACTCGCGATCTGACGCGACGCACGCGCTCCTTAAAGGAACAGTGACACAGACAAGGCATCCCGTTCGAACAAACACTGCAATCAATGGTTCCCACTCACAACATTGTGCAGGAATCCAACACTCAGTCAAATTACTGACTTAACATAGCTAGAAAATAGCTTTGGGAAGTTAATAATGTAATATAAAAAAATGAAGTAAAGGGTTAAGATGAGGTATGATGGTGTACTATACATTTAATAAATTTAACAACATTTATAATATTAGTTAGCAAATCTTTGTTATATTTTGCTGTGCTCTTCCCAATTCAGCAATAGTTTTGTCTTTTTCACCTCAAATCTTTTGAATCTGTTCACTAAAAACAAGATTTGTTCATATTCGTTCATTGATTTGTTCAGGTTACGTCGTTCCTCCAGTGGGTGGCGACAAGTCTATTGTCATTCACTCTGAGAAACATTTCTAATGTTTGCATTACATCAACTCAAATGTAAATTCACAAAGACACCAGCGCAAACATTCAATAGTCATTTTTCTAGTTCTGTCTAGTTATTTTTATAGTTGTAAAGGAAACTATGGAGGACCAAACCTGCAAAAACAATGAATAAATAAATAAATAAATAAAAGAAAAAATGTTTAAAAACCCATAAATAAATAAATAAATAAATAGATGAATAAATATACAAGGAAATGTAAATAATAATAATAATGTGTATTTACACTTTTATTTCCTTATTTATGTCTAATTTTTTTCCACATTTAATATTTATTTATTCATTCATTTTATTGCAGCAGGTTTGTAGAAGCGGCGCGTTTCTGATCATCTACCGTTGGCTGCTGATGACGTCACTGCTCGCGCGTTTTTCCCTCATTCAGTTCCAGCGTCGAGTCTTGAGGGAATTTTAATACTAAAAACCAGATCTTGGGACTGTTGGACTCTGAGAGGAGTTTTTTTGGTAAGAGAAAAAACGTTCTTTTTGATGGATCTGCATAAACTGTACTAATAAAAGAATACTGGCACATGCAATCAGTAAACAACAACAAGATACGATTCTAAGTATGTCTACACTCCAAGGTGAAAGGATGAAGGCTCATATCCCGGGAGCAATGGCAAAAGTGAGAGGAGTTATCTCAGGAGTTCCACTGAGTATGTCAATGCAAGATGTCAAAAATGAGATTCAGGGAGGTAAAGTAGTTGAGGCTACAAGGTTAAAAACTAAAGGAGATGGAGCATTAAAATAAACACTATCTGTGGTGGTGCAATTTGAGAACCCTCCCTAGCTCAGTTCAATGGGATACATGAATTACAGCGTGAGGGAATACATCCCCAAACCGCTCAGATGCTACAAATTTACATTTACAGTCTAAGTACTTTTGAGTTTATTTTCATTTATTAAAAAAAAAAAAAAATGCACCCCCCCAAAATCACAATAACTCACGAGCATGTGTCCTTATAATAATCTTTTTAATCGTAGAACTTTTTAGAAGTACTCACAAATCTTGACCTCTAGGAGCCACTAGCTTAAGAAAAAAGGGCAACACCATCAAAGTCCTCAGAATGAATCTCCGGGGATCATTTGTATCTGTAGCGTGGCAAAAACTTACACATACTGAAGAGCAAAACAGGCCTTAAAAAAAAATACAGTAAAAGTCAGTTTGTGTTGTTACATTTCAGTCATTTTGCCAGTCAGAGTTGACAAGCTCTCTGAAGAGAAACACCACGAGGCGTTCAGGCTGAGGCTTTCCAGATTTCCATCTGATGTGTGACTTTGGTGTTTGGAGCCATCAGGTTGATTCCTGGAATGAATGTGTAAGCACAACAATATACATTATTTTTAGACCAGTGTTTGCAGATTTTGCCCAAACTCTTAAACTTTATTTAAGTTTGTTGGAGTTGTAGAAACATGGTGGTGTGTCTAATTAAACACATGTTCCTGAACTCAATAACAGAAATAAATGACACAAAAGGACTTGACATGAAGTTCATGGAACAGATTCACAAGATGTAAGTGGTCGAGACGTGTTGAGAGAAGGACAAGATGAACAGGATCAACAGGATGCTCAGGAAGTTACTACCAGGGCTGGATAGGGTACGAAAGCTAACTTACAAACTACCCAACTTCATCTACTTTAGAATACTTTGGAATACTAATAAGCATGTAACACAAAAAAAAAGGTAATTGAGAGTTTTTAATCTCATGTTTCTCAGAATTGCATGATATAAAGTTGCAATTGCAGGTTATTAAATGAGAATTGTGAGATATAAACTCGCAATATTGAGAAAAGAAGTCAATAAAAAAGTGCAAATATTTATCTCACAATTCTGATATTTTTCCTCACTATTTCGAGTTTGTATTCCACAATTCTCACAAACAATGTCACAAAACATGAAAACAGTCATGGATCATCCAGTAATGACAGGACAGTTTAGATTCAAGGGTATGTACGTTTTTTTAATGGGCAACTTTTTATAAATTGAGTTGTCTTGTGGAATATATGTAAACATCTGTTATTTGAAATGGCTTATTGAAGGCAGTTTTTAAGACAATTTGTATGACCCCTCTTATTTTGTTTTTATAAAAATGTTGCATATTCTGCAAGGGGAATGGAACGTATGAGCAGAAATGTAGCTTAGGATGATTTTGCAGATTGAGTTGGAGAATCACAGTTTACATTCATGATGTAATGAAATAAATGACATTAAAATTCAAAGTAATCACTTTAGTGTTCGAAAATACTTTTCGGTTGTAACTGTACTTTGATTACCACCCATTTAAAATGTAACTATAATGAAATACATATATTTTGTAATCAAAATATGTAACAAAGTTGCATGTATTTCATTACTACCCAATCCTGGTCACTACAACCAATACAAGAAGCAAAATCAAACTCATACAAACAATTAATCAATAAACATATGACCTCAATCCAAGATAATGATTAAATAAAACAACACAACTGGCAAAACAAAAGTACTTAACACATCCTAAGGAAAGGACTCAAAGGACATGGTTGGTTTCAAACACCCACACCTCACCAACACAAAGAAACAAAGGAAGGAAGTGAGCTCTACTAACCAGGGGAATATGGGTAATGTAGTGCACCATATTTGATAGTGTAGTTTGCATGGAATTATATAAGATATAGTATAAAAATAATAATAATAAAGGGGTAAACAAGAAGAAAAAGTAACTTTTACTTTACAGTAGGATTTTAGTTTAGGATTCTTAAACTCATGGAATCAATATGACAGTGGGTAGGAGATTAAGGACAATATTGCTGATGTCTGATGAGATTATAACACTGTCCAGAATACAGATGTGATTTAGAGTTTGCCTTTCTGCTCCAGGATCTGTCCGAAGAGCCGAGCAGCCTCCTCAGCACATCCACGATGGATGGTCAGTCCAAAACCTCCATGTCCGTAGTTATGGATGACCTGAGGTGAGTGAAAAAACATGGTGTGTGAAGAGAGGAAGAGTTAAGGAAATGAAAGAGTGCTCTCTTCACTATAAGCGCACCTCAAATGAGTGTGGTCCAGATCGTATAGTCTCTCTCTCCAGTCTAACTTTGGTGCGTAAGGGCCTGAGACCAGTCCAGTCATCTACTATCCGCGCATGCTAGAGAGAAAACATTGTGCACATCTGAAGGAATATGGAAAACCACTTCTTAAATGACAAAATTTAGTCTCTTACCTTCAGACTGGGCTCAAGCTTGCAGGCATCTTCCCAGATTCTTTCATGGTCAACAGAAACTGTTCTGCAGATCCCAGATTCCTTCTTGGTAAACTCCACCCACAGTGACTAAATGACTCCTGCAGAAACAAGACGAGTGCATCGGTCCTAAGGCACTTCATAATAAACATGCTGTGTTGGCTCTTCTCCTCTTTGAGTTATTTACACTAATATACTGTGACCATAAAGAAACTCACCCAGGTATGATGTACGATAGATTACCACTAGAAGAGAGATTAGGTGTGCAGATAAAGTGTTTTATCCATGGAGCATCTACCTGTTGACGTACAGAGATGATAATGTTCTGTGTAAAACTCAAACCCTGACTGTCTTTTATCCACTAAATCTCACCTTAATGATCTGGCCTCTGGCTGGCCGGAGATCAGGATCAGGCTGCAGTTCTCCTGATCGCATACCAGAGCAGTTGATGACAACATCTGCACCACTATCTGCCAACTGGAGACCATTTTGAGGGGGTAATTGCAGACTTATAGCAGTCACTTATAGATGAGGTCCTCAGAAAAGAGTAGTATATCAAATACTGGTTGCTACTTGTCTTACTACTCCACCCTCAAGTCATATTGGGTGTATATGACTTTCTTCTTTCTGATGAACACAATCGGAGATGTATTAATAAATATCCTGACTCATCCGAGCTTTATAATTGCAGTGAATGTGTGTGAGCTGAAGAAAGTGTCTCCATTCACACCCATCCATCATTTTTGAGTAGATTTGAAAACTATGTTGGCATTAGTGGAATTGCATTGTCATGGTTCAAATCATACTTATCTGACCGTTATCAGTTTTAGTAGTAAACGAAGAGATGTCATATCGATCACAAGTTAAATATGGAGTACCGCAAGGCTCAGTACTAGGACCGTTGCTTTTCACTTAGTCTCTCTGTTTTTATCCCGAGGTTTGCTGCAGCCTGCCAGATCCAGGCCGTATCCAGAGAAGATGAAGGACCTGCATCTAGACATGATGATAACACAGCCCCTGACATTTCAACTAAACTATCCTGCGAAAGCCTACTTCCCTTTCCTTTCCTATGTAGATAAAAATGTTATCAAAATTATTCCAGTTCGCATAGATCCGCAGACACAACAATATTCTGTATTATGCGGACCAGACAAGTGATTTGGCAAATATCACTTTGTAAAAAAAGACTAAGCGGTGCACACACACATTCAAATGCACACACCTATAGACTAACATGTAAATGAACGGCAAGAATGCATTAAAGGTATTCGGTTTTCAGTTGGAAAGGTGCCTAAAGTAATAACAACAATCTTACAGCAGAAGTGATTCAATCAAAAACCTACTTTATCTCAATAGAGTGCTGTAAGTCGAAACAATCTCTGTCCATTAATTTTATATTATCATTGTGAAGCTGCTCTGAAACAATCTATATGTGAAAAGCGATATATAAAGACTGACATTTACCAAGTTATGAAGTAAAATATCTAGCTTCCATATTCTATTTATGAAGAAAACTGTAAAATTCTCACAGTTAAAAAAGCTTAGCTACGTCCTATGCCTTCCCTATTCAACTCACAGAAAAAGCTTAACTGACGTGATGGCAGTTCCGTTTTTTCGTAAGTAGAAGCTCAAACGCATCGTTTCGCTTCAGAAGGCCTTTATTAACCCCCCTGAGCAGTGTGGAGCACATGTTTATGATGGGTGGATGTGGATGGAGACATTTTCTTCAGCTCATACTCGTGACCATAAAGCTCAGTTGTGTCGGATGTTTATTAATATATCTCTAATTGTGTTCATCAGAAAGAAGAAAGTGATACACCTAACATGGCTTGAGCGTGAGTAAAGCTTGGGCTAATTTTCATTTCAAAGTGAACTAATCCTTTAAAGCATTTTTTGAAAACAGTACAAAACACTTGCAAACCTCTTTAAATGAACCAATCTTTCTCTGATGAAACGTGACATTTCTTTGTTTTAACCTGCATAGAAAAAAAAAACACCAGAAAATGATTTAAATGTGTATCTATATATATGCATATAGTATGCAACTATAGTTCTCTCACCAATCCATAAGCCAGGGCAGGTATGTCTTTCCCTCAATTACGATAGAAGTGTTGAACCATCCATAGCTGAGAAATGACTGAATATGTTAAAATGAATGTCTTGTACAGGACTTTACATTGAAAAAATGTCAGCAATATCATTTATCAAACTTATAAATGGATGCAGGTGATCAGTACCTGTAACCCGGGAACATATCTAGTTCACGCTTAGTCAGCTGGCGAAAGCCCAACACAATGTTTTTAAATGAGGGGTCCTGTTTGAGATAGATACAAAATATGCCTGAAATTTAACATTGTTTCTGTTCAATGACATGCCATGTCAACTGCATGCTACATGGTATTTCACACTACTATACATTTTAAATATCAAGCATTTTAAGGAGGGAATATTCTCACTGGTTCAGTTTCAGTGTAAAGGTTGTAGCCAGACTGAAGGAAGATTCCCATTTTCACTGAATCTGGAGAGCTGAGGAAACTCAGTAGATAGTCAAATGTCTCTTGGTTCCATTTACTGTGAAAATAATAAAAACATTTTATCCACAAACATAAGGGTGTTTCAACTGATTCATTCCGCTCGTCATTCCGATACGGCTGGCATAGTCCAGCTGCCTCGCTGGTGGTGAGTGGAGTGAAGACATCAGCGTACACCTCTATGATGAGGGGGGAGACCCGGTCGTGAAAGTGCTGGTAGATGCTCTGAGCGGTGGAGAGGCCGATGACCCCTGCTCCAATGATGCACACCTTCATGTCTGCAGAACACCTCTGTTTATCTGTTTCAATAAAGATATTGTGTGTTCTCAGGCTATTTGATGTCTGTATATGTTCTATGTAACATTTCTACATATATATATATATATACACACACCAGTGGGATGCAAAAGTTTTCATAAAAGATGTTTGCATTTAGTTCACAAGACAAAACAATAGCTGAATTTATTAAAATAACCCATTCAAAAGTTTGGGAACCATTGATTGAGATAATCCTGCAGAATTCATCAGTTTTCAGCATCTTCTGCATATTTGAACCCTTTCCAGCAGTGACTATATGATTTTGAGATCCATCTTTTCACACTGAGGACAACTGAGGGACTCAAACACAACTATTAAAAAAGGTTCAAACATTCACTGATGCTCCAGAAGGAAACATGCATTAAGAGCCGAGGGGTGAAAACTTTTGAACAGGATGAAGATGTCACAATTTTTCTTATTTTGTTGAAATATTTTTTTCATTTGGTTCTGCCCTTCTGAAGCAACAGAAGACACATGTTTCCCGGAAGAAAAATTAAGTACAATTTACCTTGATATTTGAATTCAGAAGTTTTCACCCCTCGGCTCTTAATGCACGTGTTTCCTTCTGGAGCATCAGTGAATGTTTGAACCTTTTTTAATAGTTGAGTTTGAGTCCCTCAGTTGTCCTCAACATGGATCTCAAAATCATTCAGTCACTGCTGGAAAGGGTTCAAATATGCAAAAATGCTTGAAAACTGATGAATCTGCAGGAGCTGGAGGATTTTTCTGAAGAACAGAGCTCAGTTTAACCATCACAAAACACAAAAACAGTCGTGGATCATCAGGTAACCACACACAGTATTGAGAATCAATGGTTCACATACTTATGAATGGGGTTATTTTAATAAATTCAGCTATTGTTTTGTCTTGTGAACTAAATGCAAACATCTTTTATGTAAAATATCTTACTCAGGACAGTACTAAATAAAAAATAACATGCATTTTGTATGATCTCTCTTATTTTGTTAAAATTATTCACATTTTCACAGATTCTGCAAGGGGTTCCCAAACTTTTGCATCCCACTATATATATATATATATCAGGAGTTACGTTTCCACTAGTTGCAAAGTTAATTCTTGATATCAACACTTCAATTTTCTCTAGTTAAAATGCTAATTTTTGAAATCAAGAACTATGTTATGAATTCTTGATATCTGTAATGGTATTTTCACTAGTGAAATGTCACCATAGTCTGCCATTCAAATTCAATTGTTGATATCAAGAATTGATTTCTTACTAGTTGAAATTCTAATTTTACATATCAGAAATACAATTCTTACTAGTAAAAGTCTTTAATTTTTACTACATTAAAAATTTTTAAAGATCAATTTTTGATATCAATAATTACATTGTTACTAGTGCAAATATATATTTTTGATATTAACAATTTAAATGCTACCAGTAACAATGTTAATTTTTGATATCAATAATTTGATTGTTACCATTTTAGATATCTCAAATTATATTGATATCAGAAATACATTTTCAGTTCTCAAAAATGCAGTCAATTGTTTATATCAAAAACTGTTTCAACTGAATTCTTGATATCAAAAATTCACATGTAATTATTGATATAAAAAAATATGATTTTTACTATTTATATGTGAAATAAAAGTCAAAACGGCTTTGCCATTGCCATATGTTTACAATCTGATGTGAAGGGCTTATTTTACTTTATTAAGTCTTACTTTCATAAAAATATGGACACATTTACAATTACAACTAACAAGGTTAGAGAGATTTATTTATTCTTATTGCCTTCTTGTTAGCTTTCTATACAGCTAGCTTAAATAGTAATGCATTGTTATGTCAAGCTGGAAATAATTACATATTTATGCATTTGGCAGACGCTTTCATGGCGAATCTTACATTTCATTCGCGTTATACTCGGTATATATTTTATAAAAGATCAGCTCCACTCACCCAACTTCTTTTTACCTCCAAAAAGAAATCACGCTGTCCTTAATAACACGTCCTTCCTTAGCATCTCTCTCGCATGCACAGGTCTTAAGAAACTTGATTACATGCAGAAAATAAATGAACTTTATCTCACATTAGACTTCGTGTCGTCAGCTGTGACTCTGAAGTGGAGCTATTCGTGTTCGCCTACAGAATAGTCTTGATATTTTACATGGTTAGAAATAATGATAGTATGCTATTGTCGTGCTGTTCCCAATTCAGTTTTGGTTTTGGTTTTGACGACTCACCTGAGCAGGGCGGCGCCACACAGGTGCTGTGCTAGATCATTGGGAGCTGGGCAATTAAAATGACCAAAATATTATTATTATTACAACAAAATAAACAACGATTTTTAACATTCTCTAATCATGTCCGTATGAAAAGGTGCATTTCTCTAAGGCACGCACTAGTTTAATAATATATAATTAAAATGACTTTTTTCCCCCGACATATTCATAATCATTACTTTTGCCGGTGCTTTGCGGCAAGCTTTATGCGCGAGCTTGAACAGGCTATACTAGTGTTATTATATTAAACAATTACAATATATATAGTGTTATTATATTAAACTTAAAATTTAATATAAACGTGCGACTTGTTGACTCACTAGCCTATTTAGCACAAGAACCGCTCAGTTTTTAAAACAAAATGCCATAACACGTTAAATTGCATTGCATGTGCTATACATAACATGTGTAAGGAGTCAATTTTATCTTATTTTATTCCTTTTTTTAATTATCAGCATATTTATTAAATACAATACAGCCTGTATATAATTGATTCCATGAAAAAAAATAAAATCTGTGTCTTTCTGAAGCACCTGCGAGCCCCTCCTATGCACCTGAGTGAGTCGAATCTTTTGAATCTGTTCACTAAAAAGATTTGTTCATATTCGTCCATTGATTCGTGCAGTTCCTCCAATAGGTGGCGACAAGTCTATTGTCATTGCATAAACTCCAACATAAACTCTAGTGGAGAAACAGTTTCACACAGATACCAGCACAAACATTCACAATAATAATTTTTTCCAGCTCTGTTTAGTTATTTGTATGAGTTGTAAAGGAAACTATGGAGGACCAAAACCTGCAAAAACAATAAATAAATGCATAATAAATAAATATACAAGGAAATGTTAAAAACAACGAGTATTTACAGTTTTATTTCCTTATTTATGTATATTTTTTTTTTCCACGGAAACAAGCGAGTGTTTTGAGTAAGTCATACGCGACGTATTACGCGTTATTCAACATACAAAATGGCAATGTTTATGTTCGACGGATCCGAAGATATATATGATCTCTGGGAAACAAGTTACCAGATGAGTTATGGAACTATGCTATGCAAACATCAGCTTACGTGAGAAACAGGTGCTACAGTCGACGTACGAAGATATTATTCACAGGCAGAAAGCCAGATGTTTCCAAAATGCAGAAGTTTGGATCAATATATTCTCCCAAACAGCAGAGGCCCAGTCAAGAGCTTTCTCATTTAGCAGAGACATCGTGAAGGCACACTTTACATCTTGGTTAAAGGAGTCAGGTTGCTTATCAAAATAAGAAATCCCCTGCACTTGTCAGCAAAGCAATCAGTAACGGATGTAAGGAATCAAACCTTCATTAGCAGCATTGAAATTGTGCAGATATAATCCTGAAAACGCTTGAGTAACTCACTCTGATAAGCAAATGAGGCCTGTATTTATTGCTGGCAAAGTATTTAACTGGGCATTGAGGCAGAGTTAGAATCAATGTGCAGGAAGTTTATTAAAAGAACACAGCGGACAAATCTAAATCGACGAGCAACAGGCATAATCTTGAAAACTTGATAACAGTCTAACCAGGCAAACCTAGCAAAAGGGTAATCCAAAAAACAATATCCAAAGAGACAGGCATATATACATATACGTAAGTCAAGATAATATGAAAGCACACCTACTCTCATCTCACAAAATCGCATTGTTTCATTTTTAAAACTAAAACTGATGGCTAAAAGTTTGTACGTCAAAGCATTTTTTGGTTAAATTCTAATTTGCCATTATTGTACTGTAATTGTGTTATTTTTTCCCATTGTAAGTTCATTGAGCAACTTGTTTTTTAGAGTGTACAAATATGAAATATGCACATTTCTCCTTTTTTTGTACACTAGTTCTCAGAGATCCTCAGAGTTTGTTTGTGAAACCACAGACAGATCAGATATTCAGAGATGTTCATGAGCTAAACCAACATCACACTTGAGATATAGATGCTTCTCCGAAAGATAAATATATTTCTGTGACCGAAAACTAGCTTCATAGTAGCACATTAAAGGATGTTCTGAACATATATATATATTGTTTATTTATTTTTGTCTGCTTAAAGCAAAGGTTTATGTTTGTTTGACAAATATGATAAGAGGGATAAACCATGGTGGTTTGGACAGCTCTGTCCAGTCTTTCTTCATTATATAGTTACAGCTCTTCCTTTAATCGTCATCAGCTCCTCCTGTGGTTGAGAACTTCCTCTGATCTGATCTGAACCGAGTGTTGAAATCCTGCTACAGAAATCGTCACACTACTTTCTCAAAAATACAACCTCTGTCTGGAACTTTATTCCATATTACATATTCTCCAAATTTGGTGGATCTCATTTTTTATTGCTCTGTAATTATATTGTTGAAAAAAACAAACAAAAAAAAACAGCTAAATTTCATAAGTAGGTCCTTCTTTCCTGGCCACTGTTAAATAAGCACAACTTTTCTCCTTATATAAAAACAACTTTCTTTTCTTTCAGCTGTGGTTTGAAGAAGATATTTTGCTCATAAGTCAGTTGTTTAATGCAAAGGTCCATTTATTAAATTACGAAGAATTTGTTAATCAGCTCGATATTCCCATTACTCCTAAAGAATTTGTTGTTGTTTTTGTTGTCATACCTTCTGGAGCAGTGTCATGTTGTGGTGTTTTAAATTTATTTAAAATAGATCCTGAAAGATCAAGTAGATCAAAACTTTGTTTGTGCACAGTGGCCCTCATTTATCAAACAAACGTAGAAACCAGCGTACATCCGAACGTAAATATCTGCTTACCACACTCACGTGTGATTCATTGAACTTTCGTATGCAGCCAATTCCATCGCACAAATGCACGGGTGTTGATAAATGTGGCGGCTGAAAACATTCGTCATTTAAATATGACGCCCCAAATTTTAGAAGCCTCGCTATATAGTTTACAACACAGAGAAACGTAACCCTGCCATGAAGAGGAAGTAATTGCATGAAAAAGAATTGATCTTACTCTAAAACCACCTATTAACCTTGTAATTGTAAGCAATAAAATTAATTTAAATAAATATACTGGTAAATAAAACTAAATAGCCTACTTACAAACATTATTAATATATATAAACTTGGTTATTTTAGTACCTCTCTCCACAGAAAATCCTTTTAACTTATTTTATTCAGAACAGAACAAGAACAAATAAGTAGCTATATATTGAAACACAAATTAGGCTATAGTGGCATTCATTATAAACGAATTTATTTAAAGCAAAACTGAACATAGCCTACCTCTCTAATTTGGGAAGAATCCAAACGTTTCTGTATTCGTGATGAAACATTTATTACTTGCTGAACTATTATTCATTATGTAAACAAGGCTTTCCATTTCACTCTTGTTTCAATATACACGTAAAACATCATCCTTCTCATGCTCAAAAATGTGTTTGGATGGGCGTTGCGCGCCAACTGGTGTACAACTTTGTCTGCATATTAGTTTGCTGATAAATGGCTAAAATGTGTTAGCAATGCTAGAACTGATATGTTGCGTATGCATGTGAGGCGCCGGCGCGATCAATTGGATTTAATAAAATAAGGATAAATACTTTAATAAAATAAAGAAAACGAATAGGCCTACAATGCAAGCATAGACAGTACTAGTCCTACTTGCTGCACAGTTTTTCTCTTTTGTTTTGTTAATCTGTTAAATATTTCAGTTTTGTGTATTTTTTTTATTCCTTGTAGGCTATATTATTCTGTTTTTCTCTGCGTTGCAGGTGCATGATGTGTGAATCCTAATCATGTAGCCTTTGTTTTAGTAGGGTTTAATTTCTGAATCAGTTTAGTATGAGATGTTCACAAAAAACAGAAGAAGTCAGGATGGGGCTTTTTCACAGCATTATATGATCATATCACTGTATCTGTCACACCTGGTTGTAAGTACACACACAAAGAAGACAAAGGTTTAAACAGTCTTTAATAAATCCACAAACTTGCAAACACAAAGCACAACCATACATAGACATACCGGACAAAGGAGAACAAAAACACATGACTTATACATAGACAAATGAGGTGATACATCTACACAGCTGACAGTGATGACGATAGTGATCAGTCACTATGGCGACAGACTAGTGGCGGGAAATGGTGCAAAACAGAAGTCCTAACGACAGTATCGTTGTTTTTATTTAATGTTTCTCTTTATTCTATTGTATTTATTTGTGATATAATTTACTAAATGTTTTTTTATTTATTTTTATTACTGACTTATTGAAGTCGAAGTTCCAGTATCATGACAACACTTGTATGCTGTACAGCTCGATTTGGATGGTCACCATTTCTTGGTGTTTTTGTTTGTTTGTTTGTTTGTACTGTAGCTGCCAACATGACCGTTGGGAAATCTACACACTGCTTTGAGGTACATGAGGCTGAATGTGAAATACAGGGAGTCAATATCAACGAATAAAAAATGATCTAGCGACCATTTCCTGTGTTGGGTAGGGTTTAAAAACCAATGCTTTTCGTTAAAGCACAACTCATCTAGGAAGACATACTGCGAGACGTTCAGAAAGAGCAAAACATGGAATCAGAGACCTTGATATACCCAGAAATATTAATAACACATCTGGACCTCAGACACAGAGTCACCGCGAGGATGAAGGAAAAGCTCAAGAGCGCAGTAAGCAGATAGTTTAGTCTGAAGACAAATCTTACAATAATTATATGATGTCTACAGTTTTACATTTACATGTTTTAGTTTAGAATAATTGCTTTTTTAGCAATTTCAGATGTTTGTCAGACTTTAAAAAGCTCTCTCATTTAGGAATTCAGTTAAATTTTATTTGTATAGCACTTTTCACAACACATATAGTTTCAAAGCAGCTCTACAGAAAATGTATGTGTGATGGAGGGACCATGTATTCATCTTCCATCTCTGTTTTTACTGTGTTCTTATGCATTTCATAATATTTATGAGGGTTTGCAGTTTTATTATTTCCTGTTTTAGCTGAGTGAGCGTAGCCTTAAAGAGAATGCGAACCGAAGGTTTTATTTGTCCTATTTATTATGCTTCTATTAGTAAGCAGGAAAATGTGCGTATTGAAGGCAGCCGGATCTTGGTTTTAGAGTAATGTTGAGCAAGATTACTCGAGCACTGTTTGAGAGCAGTATTAATACAAATCATGAAATCGTGTACTCATATTAGGCAGAAACAATGTGCTCATTAAGCATGATTAAGTGATATTCATGTGTTTGGCAGGAGGAAGCAGATATTTGGTGTTGATAACCGTGATACTCGGGCTCATTTGTGTTCTTCAAATGATCTTCATCATACTGCAGTATTTCATGATCACAGCAGAGAGAGAGGAGATGAAGAGTCACAAGAGCAAAGCTGAAGAGCTTGATCAAACCAGATTCTGCGTAAAAGCCAATAACACTGAACTAACACTGGATTTAGAAAGCAGTGTCACATCTTCAAGTGATCAATTAGAGAAGAAAGCTTCTAAACAAGGTTTGTACGAATCCATTTCAGTGTCAGTAGTGTTTTTTCCCCCTAGTTTTCTATCTTTGATGTTTTGTGCGCGTTTCTGTTAGAAAACATGTGTGCTTTAGAGGGTTTTTCACCCCCTTGGAACACCTGACCTGGTCTGACAGCAGACAGTTTTGCCAGGATCATGGTGGATATTTGGTCATGATCAAGAGTGAAGAGAAGCAGGTGTGTTTGTATGGGTGGATTATATGAGTTTGTGGGAGTGTCTGCTAAGAGGAATCACACTTGTTCATGTTTGCATTCACACACAGAAGCTCTTATATTCATTTATCAAGAAGAGGATTAATATGCCTATTTGGATTGGTTTGTCTGACACAGAGAACGAGGGCATTATGAAATGGGTGGACAATTCCACACTGAATGAAGGGTAAGTGCTGAAACACACACACACATATATATGTACATATTACTCCTCAGTATTGTTGACTCATGAATTTGGTGTTGTGAATAACTGAAAATTTAATACATATTATCCAGGTTTTGGATAAAAGGTGAGCCGAGTAACAGCGGAGATGAGGACTGTGTCACACTGAATCTCAATCATGACCTGTTAAACTGGAATGATATCCCATGCTCAAACATGTGCGCATTTATCTGTGAATACTGAGTTCATCTCGTCTTGTCATGCATTTACTAGTACTTTATGAGATACAATTGCATAAATCAAAATTTATTAAGTTAAATTAAGATTCCTGCCTTTTAAAAATCAAAAGCTCGTTTCATTGTATAAACTGCTTTATGATGTCAGTTTCATTTTATAGTATTTTCTTATATTCTGGATAATGATATTATAGACAAATGTAAAATTGTCATTGTTTTCTTCTTTCTATATTAAACTCACTTCATCTGAGACCTCAAACCTCTGATGTGTTCATGTTAATATGTCCTCATTCTGTCTGTTATCATAATTCTTGATCTGAAGTGTTCAGCGGTGGATAAAGTTCACAAATCAAGTACTCGAGTAAAAGTACAGAGACCCAATTAAATATTACTCCAGTAGAAAATTTATTTATTTATTGAATACTTTGAGTTTTTTTTAGATTCAGAAAAACATAAAAAAAGGAATGACTAAGTTTTGACTTTACATAAAGCCTAATTTGTAGATAATTTGAGTGCATGAGGCAAATCAAATTTCTCTCTTAACTGGCTAAAGGATGCAAACCTTCCCTCAACGTAAAGGTCCCTGATAACTACATCATTATTCAGGTTGAATGATTCTGATTGGCTAAGAAAAACAGACAGATTTGGTAATCTTCCACAGATGGACAGATAGTCAGAAGCATATCTCCATTCGTCACGATGCTGATGAGGGCCTGGAGTTAGGTACCGGATGTCCTTTTGGGGTCATGACATAGCGTCTGCTGGTCTCAATCACAGTTCCAGTTGTCCAGTACAAAGGACCTGCACAGAACACAGCGCACATACACAGATAAACGTGATTTACAGCTTCGTCAAGGTTGAAGTTGATCTGAGCTCTGCTCTGTGCAGGAAACTTTCCCAAATCATACTAATAACATGTTCTTTTCTCTCAGTGAGAGGTACAGACAATATACAAAATTATTTTCTAGTCTTTGAAAAGGAAAAGAAATGCTTTAACATACATTGAAGAAGTCATTCAAATAATTTAACAGAAAGATAAATGTTGATTAATAACTTAAAAGATATATACTCCTATTCTGACGCTAATACTATTGAACAGGTTTCTTCATATAAGGAGTTTACATTGACAATTCATTGTGCTGGTCTTCTCACATCAACAGGCTGTTTTCTAGATTCCAGCACAGGCTATATTTCCTGTGGATGTTAAAAGTGTTTGGGGTGAAACAGAAGACCTTGTTTCTGTTTTATCGGTCTGTTTTTGAGAGCTTAATAAGATATGGTATCACTGCATGTATGGAAATCTGACTGTTGAATCAGAATCAAAACTAGCACGACTGGTACATACTGCTCAGAAAAATATAGGTTGGAGGGAAAAACAAACCATACAAGAGACGTACGAGGCATCCATTTTAAAGCAAGCTAAAAAAAAAACAATACACACATTTTACATGTTAATTTTACTTCGTTACCATCAGGGAGACGATTCAGGGTCTTGATGTGTAAGTCAAATCATTACTCAAATTCTTCTGTGTCAAAGTTTTAAACAGAGAATTTCAAGATTGAGATAAAATGCTGCACGATTTTATATTTTGAATGTATATTTTGAATGTACTGATCGTGTCATGATGTCCAAGACAAATTTCCCAGGAATGGGACAATAAAATCTATTCTATTCTATTGTGAAAATCTCACAGGAATACACTGTTTCTATTCTATATCTTCATGCACCAAACATTTGCGTTTCACCTCCAATTTAGGCCTTTCTTTTGTTAAATATATATAAAATGTCAATAAAAAAAAGTTATAAAACAAATCAATAATCAATTCACTTTGGGTTTTTGTTTGCTTTAGTCTGTAGTTTTTTTGGTCTCGACCTAAAACAGTGTAAATCTGGTGAACATCAGAATGTTCTTCAGTGATGAATGAATGAGGAATGAAGAATAAACACTTCTTTGTTCTTCAGCATCATGATGTATGGATCACTGGATCTCTCTGTCCTTCCAGATGCTTTCTGGTAGTTCTGACAAAAACAAAACAAGATTCATTTCCAACAGACATGATGCGAGATGAATAATAAATATTTCAGATTTCTGTTTAATACAGTTTGCCCTGGACATGTGTCGTTTACTCTGGCTTGAGATGTGTTTCCCATTGCATATACGGTAAGATGTGTGCTTTTGGTCACATGACCAGAGCCGCTGCTGTTAAATAAACTACCACTTAGTGGTTTATGAAAAGACGGTTGTTAAATGACAGAATAAAACCCGAAGTATACTTAGTTTTTGTGTATGCTAGCATGCAAACAGTTGAATGCCTTTCTTATATTAACAGACGAAGAATCGGAGACCGACCGATAATCAGTTTTATTGATATTTTACCTGATATTTAAGCAGTTAATTGGTTTTGTAATATCAGATTAACTGATAAATGGTGCCATCTTTTTTAAGAATTGAGTGCAAGATCGCCATTAAAATACTTTAACATAACAGCCATTAATGCGCAAATAAAATGTTACATAAATGTTTGATTGGCCTATGTAATTTAAACTTGGTGCTAAAGTCGATTCCAAAGGTTGGAATCAATTCCATCAGGGGGAATCAACTCCTCATTTAGGGTATAAATAGAGAGGGTTGCATCAGGAAGGGCATTCGGCATAAAACATTGCCAAATTTTGATCATGTGAATTGTCAGTACTATGACTTTCATACCGGATCGGTCGAGGCCCAGGTTAACAATGACCGCCATCGGCACCGTTGACCTACAGGGCGCCAGTGAAAATTGGGCTACTGTTGGTCAAAGAAGTAGAGGAGGGAGGAGAGTGCATAGACCGAGAGAGAAGAGAAAAGGTAAGAGTGTAGGACTGAGAATAGGAACTCTGAATGTTGGTACTATGACAGGTAGAGAGCTAGCTGACATGATGGAGAGAAGAAAGGTGGATATACTGTGTGTACAGGAGACCAGGTGGAAGGGTAGCAAGGCTCGTTGTATAGGATTCAAGTGGTTTTATTATGGTGTGGATAGTAAGAGAAACGGGGTAGGTGTGGTCCTGAAGGAAGAGTTTGTGAGGAATGTTATGGAGGTGAAGAGAGTGTCAGAGTGTCAGTGTATTCCCACAGGTAAGAAAGTGGTGATAGGAGCAGATTTTAATGGACATGTTGGTGAGGGGATCACAGGTGATGAGGAGGTGATGGGCAAGTTTGGAGTTAACAAAAGGAACCTTGAAGGAGAGATGGTAGTGGACTTTGCTAAGAGGATGGACATGGCTGTGGCCAACACTTATTTTCAGGAGAGGGAGGAGCACAGAGTGACTTACAAGAGTGGAGGAGTACTTTGAAGAGCTGATGAATTACGAAAATGAGAGGGGAAACAAAGAGTAGAAGGGGTGAACTCTGTGGAACAGAAAGTAGATAAGATTAGAAAGGATGAAGTCAGGAAGGCTATGAAGAGGATGAAAAGTGGAAAGGCAGTGGGTCCTGACGACATCCCGGTGGAGGTTTGGAAGTGTCTAGGAGAGGCAGATGTGGAATTTAACTAGTTTGTAGTAGTTAATATAGGGGGTTAGAGAGTGAGAAGATGCCTGAGGAATGGAGAAGAAGTGTGTTAGTGCCAATCTTTAAGAATAAGGGTGATGTGCAGAGTTGCAGCAACTATAGGGGGATAAAATTGATGAGCCATAAAATGAAGCTATGGGAAAGAGTGGTGGAAGCTAGGTTAAGGGAGGTAGTGGAAATTTGTGAGCAGCAGTGTGGCTTCATGCCCAGAAAGAGCACAACTGATGCAATTTTTGCTCTGAGAATTTTGATAGAGAAGTATAGGGATGGTCAGAGAGAGTTGCACTGTGTGTTTGTAGACTTGGAGAAAGCATACGACAGAGTGCCAAGAGAAGAGCTGTGGTATTGTATGAGGAAGTCAGGAGTAGCGGAGAAGTATGTCAGAGTGGTGCAGGACATGTATGAGACGAGCAGGACAGTGGTGAGGTGTGCTATAGGTCAGACAGAGGAGTTCAAAGTGGAGGTGAGACTGCATCAGGGTTCGGCTCGGAGCCCCTTTCTGTTTGCTATGTTGATGGACCAGCTGTCAAAGGAGGTCAGACAGGAGTCTCCTTGGACAATGATGTTTGCAGATGACATTGTGATCTGTAGTGAGAGCAGGGAACAGCTGGAGGAAAACCTGGAGAGGTGGAGGTTTGCACTGGAGAGAAGAAGAAATGAAAGTCAGCCGTAGTAAGACGGAGTACATGTGTGTGAATGAAAGAGAGGGAAGTGGAACAGTAAGGTTACAGGGTGAAGAGGTGAAGAAGGTACAGGAGTTTAAGTACTTGGGCTCAACAGTCCAGAGTAATGGAGAGTGTGGGAAGGAGGTGAAGAAGTGAGTGCAGGCAGGTTGGAATGGGTGGAGAAAGGTGTCTGGAGTTCTATGTGATGGGAAAATATCAGCGAGAATCAAGGGGAAGGTGTAGTAGACCGTGGTGAGACCTGCAATGCTGTATGGTTTAGAGACAGTGTCACTGAGGAAGAGACAGGAGTCAGAGTTGGAGGTAGCAGAAATGAAGATGTTGAGGTTCTCTTTGGGAGTGACAAGGTTGGACAGAATTAGGAACGAGGGCATCAGAGGGACAGCTCATGTTGGATGTTTGGGGGACAAAGTTAGAGAGGCCAGATTAAGATGGTTTGGACATGTTCAAAGAAGGGAGAGTGAGTATATTGGTAGGAGACTGTTGGACATGGAGCTGCCACGCAGGGGGCAAAGAGGAAGGCAAAAGAGGAGGTATATGAATGTAATAAATGAGGATATGAAGCTAGTGGATGCAAGTGTTGAGGATGCAGAAGATAGGGATAGGTGGAGAGAGATGATTCGCTGTGGCGACCCCTGAAGGGAGAAGCCGAAAGAAGAAGATTTTCCCATGATAACCATCCCACATTACCATGGATACAGTTAGTGTGAAACACTTGAAAGTCCTCAAAGTCTTTGAATTTCCCTCTTAAAAGCTTGTATGAACCCTGAAAAGAACAATGTAAAAATATTTGACTATTTCTGCCACAATACCATGGTTACAGTTAACATTACTACATTAAATCCATGGTGAATGCTGTGCACTTAAAAGCTTTCAAAATTTTTATTTTTATCTAGATCTCGCAGTGATGCTCTTAATACTGCGGCAAATTCAAACGCTTCCTCACTGGATCAGAGCTGTGTGTAGTGATGGTGTCATGTGATCAAGTTTCATTCTGCTTACATTTCGTTGGCCGCTTGATGTTTCTCATATGCAACAGAAACGGCAGACTGTGTGCACTTATATGCGACTGTACACCCGAAGCTCATTACAATCACATCGGGAGTCTCTCCTTATCTCACCAGTGTTCAGCAGCTGAATGACACGCTAGTGCCCTCACTGTAGGTGCAGAGGAGAGATTTGGTGTGTGTCTAACTTTGTTGCTGATCACAAAAGTACTTACTGTGATTTCACTCTGTGGTGATGTGGTTTCTTCACTGCATGGATCTTCATGTGTGACTTCAGGTGACTTTTAAAAGAGAAACTCTTTCCACACTGATCACACGTGTGCAGCTTCTCTCCGCTGTGGATCCTCTCATGTCGTTTCAGATCTGCTGACACACTGAATCTCTTGTCACAGTGTGAACACTTGTAAGGTTTTTCTCCAGTGTGGATCATCTCATGTCTTTTCAGAGCTGCTAACTGTCTGAATCTCTTGTCACAGTGTGAACACTTGTAAGGTTTCTCTCCAGTGTGGATCATCCTATGTGTTTTTAGAGCTGCTAAAATGATTGAATCTCTTGTCACAGTATGAACACTTGTAAGGTTTTTCTCCAGTGTGGATCCTCTCATGTGTTTTCAGATCTGCTGACACACTGAATCTCTTGTCACAATGTGAACACTTGTAAGGTTTTCTCCAGTGTGGATCCTCTCATGTTTTTTCAGATTTGATGACACACTGAATCTCTTGTCACAGTGTGAACACATGTAAGGTTTTTCTCCAGTGTGGATCCTCTCATGTTTTTTCAGAGATGATGACCGACTGAATCTCTTGTCACAGTGTGAACACATGTAAGGTTTTTCTCCAGTGTGAATTCTCTGGTGCAGTTTTAAATCACTCCCTGTATTAAAAGTCTTCTCACACTCAAAGCACATGTACTCTCTCACACCATTATGAATTTTCTGATGTGCATGTAAACTTTGCAGCAGTGAAAAACTCTTTCCACACACAGAACATGAATGTGGCTTCTCTTCATATGAACTGTCAGGTGTGACTTCAGGGCTGATGACCCAAGAAATGTTTTGCCGCACTGATCACAAGTGAACGGCTTCTCTCCGGTGTGGATCCTCATGTGTGTTTTAAGGGTTGATGAGTGACTGAAACTCTTCCCACATTGATCACATGTGAACGGCTTCTCTCCAGTGTGGATCCTCATGTGATACGCAAAACTATGTTTGATTGTGAAACTTTTTCCACACTGATCACACGTGAACGGCTTCTCTCCAGTGTGGATTCTCAAGTGTAATTTAAGGTGTTCTGATCGGGTGAAACTCTTCCCACATTGTTGGCATACATGCGGCTTCTCTCCAGTGTGAACTCTCATGTGACTCTCAAGACCATCTTTCCTTGTGAAACTCTTTCCACATTGACTACATGTGAACGGCTTATCCCCCGTGTGGATCTTCATGTGGGTTCTAAGGTGTGATGATTGTGTGAAGCTCTTCCCGCACTGACCACATGTGAACGGCTTCTCTCCATTGTGGATCCTCATGTGATGTTCAAGACTTTGTTTGGATGAAAAAATCTTTTCACACTGACTGCACATGAATGGCTTCTCTCCTTTGTGGTTTTTCATGTGTAATTTAAGGTATCCTGATAGACTGAAACTCTTCCCACATTGATGGCATACATGCGGCTTCTCTCCAGTGTGGATTCTCATGTGACGTTCAAGACATTGTTTGGTTGAGAAGCTCTTCCCACACTGATCACATGTGAAAAGTCTCTCTCTCACTGAAGAGAGACTTAAGGGCACACTTGAAGGGCCTCTCTCCAGTGTGGATCCTCATGTGATATTCAAGACATTGTTTGGTTGAGAAACTCTTTCCACACTGAGTGCAGGTTGTAGATTTCTTGGCTCTTTTATTCTTTATAAATGTCTTTTTAGTCTTTGAGCGACTCAAATGTTTTTCTCCAGGTTTGTCATGATGTTTCTCCTCCACTTCACTCAGTTCTTCACTCTCCTCCTTCACTTCCATCAGGACTGAAATGAAAGGAGAAAACTTTAATCTTCAGTAAAACAAATTCATTCTAAAAGAGAAATGAAGTTAAAAGACATAAAAGTTAGCCCTGATGTAAGACAACTGCTATAACATATTACTATAATTTTATGCCTTTTTATAAATTAATTACACATCCATGAATCTTTCCATGAATGAGGTACACTGATCTTCCATTTTTTATTTTAAAGTATTATAGACAAACTCCATGTTTCTGTAGTGAGAACTATTAAATACATTTAAACAATGACAATATGATCTTATGTCATATTAACATTAAAATATCCAATACTGGCATTGTTAAGTGTATGTGTGTGTGTACTTGTCTACCTATCTAACAGGGGACATTGATGTCGCAAGACATTCACGAACAGGGGACCACTGAGCAAAGAGGGGACATTTTTCAAGTCCCCAGTTGGTCATGCTTTAAATCATGTTAAAATAAGGAGAAGAAAAAAAACGCTCTGGTGATTTTTTTTTTTTTTTTTCTTTTTCATTTTTGGCCATGTGGGGACTGACAGGTGTGTGTGTTTAAGTCCGTACTCTGCAGCAAAAGTGTACATGGTAAAGTTAAGCAGAAGCAAAATGTGCATGTTATAGTGATTTCATTACACAATAAGGACACTGATCCCCTGTTAGATGGTAAAGTGTGACACCTGTTTGGTTGCCTTTATGTTTAACAATATTTTGTATTCTGAATATCTCTGAATGTAATAGCAATGTTCATCATAAAACTAAAACACCAGTTCTTGCTATGAAAAAATACGCTGTAGAAAAATGTTAAAGAGCAAAACTCAGTTTTATGTTGATTCTTTTGCTTTGAAAATCTTCAGTTGGTTCAGCTAAAGTGTCAGTGTTAAAAGACATTTAGTTCACATAATTTAATTGAGATAACTGACAATTTTGTCAACATAAAATTTTGAGATCTGAACTCCAAAATATTAAGTTTGTTTGTCATGGTAAGAAATGGCAAAGCAACCAAACAGATGTCACAATTTACCATCAAACAGGAGACCAAAGGCATGTTGTTTAATCAAATCAATATTCACTGTATAAAGTGATGACCTTAAATTGTTACCTTAAAGAGCTATTTCTGTTTGATTTAACCCACAAACCTTAATTTTTTTGTATATTGTGATTGCTTATGTTTATTGTTGCAGGATTATTTAATCTTACATTTATTGTACCGATTCGAGATGTGTGACGAAACCATAAATAGTCTCCGTTCTACCCTTGCATCCGTGAGGACCATGTGAGGGAAAACAGGGAGAAACAGGAAAAGAAAAGTCAGGCTGATAAGAATATCTATCAATTGTGATCCCTGATGCCTGTGTGAACATTATATAATTATATAAAGTTACATAATGACTTCACTGCCAGTTCACCGTTCACACACACAGCTCGATTGCAGGCTATGATGGTCCCCTGTTGGATAGGTAGACATGGGTCAGAGTTGCAGGTCCCCTCTTGGCATGTTTTTTTTTTTTTTTTTAATGCTTATTTGAAGTTATATTATGAAAAAAAGACCTTAAAAGAAAATTTTGTATGTCATATTGTTAGTAATATAGGCGTGTATGGGGGTGTGTGTGTGTGTATGGTGGAGTTGAGTAACTGGGGCTGAGGATCATTTGTCATCAGCAGCCTGATAATATAAAGGAATGTACAAAAATATAACATATTGAGACCACCATTTACATAAGTATTCAAAACAATCGATTTCTTGGTATAAAATATGCCATTTTTCCATATGAAATTAAATTTGGCAAATAATATTCTTCCCTCAGAGATAAGTCTCTCTGCAGCCATAAATTACATTTTCTGCCATCTTGCATCGACGGAAGAGACTTGACGTATAAATACAATTATCCAGTAGGAGTTGAACACTACACAATGAGAGACAAATTTCAGTTGACAGGAAAATTGACCAATCAAATTGTCCCTTTTAATGGGTGGGGCTTATAACAATTTTTTGGAGACAATAAACACGACTACAACAATATATGGTTTATCTGTGTTCAAGTCACTTTGCAGGATGCAATAAAAAATATATTTTATCTCATTTTTTGATCTGAAGCCACATTAGGTCACAGAAGATAAAAACGACAATCTTACGTTATAAAATGAGCAAAAACACGTTTTAATCTCATAAGATGTTGTGTTTTGATGGTGTGCTAAGCTAACATGCTAGCTAATTCTGTGCACCTGTTCTTACAGGAGCAATTTTGAATAGTAAATTTCACTGAAACCTTTTTTAAGAAGGGCATTTGAGACAGTGAGACATGATGAAAGAAATGAGGGATTAATACAGTGTGAATAGAAAGTCTTCAGTAATTGTAATGGAGACAAAAGAAGAATAATTAGAGCCATAAGCAGGCCGGAGAGGTGTGAATGTGTTCAGAGACTGAAACTGAATGGGGCCGTTTGACCCTCAAAACAACAGAGACAATGCTTAGAAGATGACAAATATCAGTTACCATTTTAGAGTCTTCTCAAAATAAAATCACATGACATGATCTTGAAAAACATTGAATAAAACTCAGTATTTTAGACTTATCTTCAGATTTGAAATATAACAGTCAGGCATGTGGCTTTAGCTGCAGTGCATTTGTAGTTTCATTGGAAATCAGACACATGGCAGCTTATTGTAAAGTCGGAAATTATTATTGACACGAAGAAATACTTATAAATAGCTTAGAAAAAGTATAAAAAGTATATTTTTGTGAAATATCTTAATGAAAATAAAATTGAAGTTGCCCTTGTTTCAATCTTATGCTTTTAGTGCAAAGGCTTCATGAGCTGTATCTGTTTTAGTTTGGGGATGTCATTTCTGTTTTTTTTTTTTTTTTTCAAAAGCAGGGTTCAGTCTAACCGGTGATCAACTGTAGAAGTTTCATAAACCCAGTTATCATTTGAAGTAGTCCGATTGTTGATTGTCACCAGTTATAATGTGGGTTAGATATATATAAAAATAAACAATGTAAATCCAAGTAAAATTATTTAAAATAAAGTTTTATTAGGCAATGATTTAACGTTCTACAAGGAGAACTTGTAGTTCAGCTATAATGTATGTTATTTGTCTAAAAGCGATTAAAAACAACATGACCAAAAACGGAAAGGTTATTTTTTCTCATGGTTTAGAGCTCCGATGTGTCCTTAATAAGTAATTACAAATGTTGTTTGTGAGTTTTATGTTTCATTTTATTTTGATAATGAACAGGCTGCGATGTCAAGCAGTGTTATTGAGGTGTGCGCGCGAGGCGCCGGCGCGATCACTTCATCCGCTTCCTTACACCAGTGAAAACAACTTAAAATACTCATTTTTGGTCATACATAAACTGTAAAGAGTGTAATCATATCCGTGTACACTCACAATAAAAACAAAACATTTTATTTTTGTGAAATAAAGAAAACAGGTACCACTTTCTTCCGTCTTACAGTTTCCTTTTGAACATATTTTGGTGTGGAGAGCGTTACAAAAAAAATAAATCAATTAAAACAGCATGAATGTTGTTCAGCATCATGAATGAATGAAGAATAAACACCAACCTCTTTCTTCTTCAGTGCAGGGTTCATTCTGCAGGGTTCTGGATCACTCATGCTCTCACTGTCCTCTTTAATAAACTCAGTCGCTGCAGATTTCAGCTCTTCCTGATGCTCTGATGCTCGTCTGATGGGAATTATTCCTGCATTTATTGATGAACTGCCGTGGGAGGAGCTTAACTGATGATGAACTGCTGTGGGAGGAGCTTCACTGATGATGTGAGTGATGTGGGAGGAGCTTCACTGATGATGTGAGTGATATGGGAGGAGCTTAACTGATGATGAACTGCTGTGGGAGGAGCTTCACTGATGATGAATTCCAGTGTGGGAGGAGCTGATCAGCCAAAATCAAAAATAAGAATCAAAATTAGTTAATAAGGTTGTTTTATAATAAATGACACTTCTAAGTATTTGCGCCGCTGCACTCATGGTACGGCAGCAAAGTTCCTTGATTATTACGCCGGAATGAGAGTATAATTCCTAGCCATATCGGCCTAGAAAATCGCAACTTTTCATTTTCCGTCGGTCTTAGTACATGATGTAACTACAAAAGTTTTAAATAGGAAAAATATCGAAACTCTTAGGTCATTTTTGAGCGAGATGCTAATGGTCTCATCAGATTCAATGAACTATGCTAAGCTATGCTAAAAGTGGTACCGCCAGAGAGTGCTGGGTGGTATGACCAAAAATCTGTACAACGTTTTTTTAAGATTCTGGCGGTTTCACAGTATGTCACTTTTTTTTTTTTTTTTTTTGGAATATTTTACTGTCAGGAGTACAGGGAATATATTATATAAACATTGTAAGGACAAATAAAAATGTTTTTAAAAATGTAATCAAATCAGTTTATAAAGCTAACAATTTAGTTTAAAACGAAATCTAATTTAATTAAATTAATAATATTAATAGGTAGGCTATATTTTCACTGTGCAATATCTGTAATTTCAATGAAGACCTTTGAGTTTGTGTTTTAATAAACGGTGTTATTATTAATTATTAGGCTATTAATCAAGTACACTCGATTGTGCAATAGAGTATTTCTGTTATTTCAAGTTATAGCAAACTTATTTTGACAGGGTTGTGAAGACGCTTGACTTCCTATGTATATGATGAGACAAATGTTGATAGTTTTATCAAATTAAATGGTGAAATGTTCATAAAAAGACTCTAAGAGCAGCTCTGCAGATGAAGTTCATGTTTAGTGAGTGAGACAGCAGACACTGAAATCATCGCGAGCATCAGTATATATTGTGTAGTAGATGAAAATGCGTCACTCTTTCATACAGACTTCAGATTGCCATAGCAGTGATTTTTAGCTTTAATATTCGCAGACACTAGTGTGATGGAAATTTTAAACTAATTAATAATGAACTAACATTTCTTTTCTTCTACAGGCCGCCCAGGTATGATAATGGCCGCCCAAGTATATTTGGAGACACATTTTTGCTTTTGTTATTTTTATCCTCTTATACTTTTATATCTGCTCAAGATAATGAAACCATCCGCGATCGATTAACTAGTCATTTCGTACCTGCTCGTTATGTGTGCATCAGAACTGTTTACTTCCGCTAACATTCCCATGGGCACTGCATTTTGCAAAGTCACAAGGCACTTCAGGCTGCTTCAAAGTGATTCTCAATCAATGAAAAGCGCAGATTTATGCTAATGAACTCAAGTTGATGAATTATTACAATGTGTACTTTATGGCCTTTATATAAAATGTTTTATACGGTTGTAAGAATCTGAAGGATCAGCCTGCAATAGTACAGACATTTCAAAATATGAGTTCCAGTGTATTTCAGGCTTGTTTACAATTAAATTTACAATTGACCCTTCGCTAAGCCACGCCCGAAAACCGCCACAGGCCAATCGTGGTTTAGCAACCGTAACTAGGCGCAGGAGGTCTGTCAAGCTTTCGAGCGAGGGAACATGCCGAAGCGTTGTGCTTATGGATTGTGTTAACCTGTATCCTAAAAGTTTGGACGGGGTGGAATTTTTTTTCCCTTCCCGACACCTAAAACCCAAGGGGAGAAGTGCCGGTGTTCTGACAATTTGTGCTACCTGTCAGATTTTGCTACCTCCTATTGAAACAGTAGGTAACGTTAGCAAAATCTGACAAAATCCGAAAAATGCTAACGTTACCTATCAGATTGTGCTTCCAGTGTGATATTAACGTGTCTATGGCTTTATAACATCTACACCTCCCCAACTGAACCTACCCTTATAAATGCATATCAGTAATTTTGTGTTATTTATCATGACAATGATGTAATTTGATGTATGCCTATGCAGCCCAGGTAGGACAATCTGACGGGTCGGTTAGCTACTAGCTAACTCAGCACATCATGCTTGGAAATAATGACGGTTCTTTGTCATAATGCATATTTTGAACGTGAAATAAAAATGATTAAAGGCAAGACGGAGTTACGTTAGCCTGGCGTGCTAAAAATATAAGCGGGAGAATGTTATCATTGCAAAGTGGTCAGGTTAACGTCTTGTGTTTATTCCACAAGACTTATGGATACGCTGTTTGATTTATAATTATCAGGTTAGTTTTCAAAAATTTCACTTAACCTGCTGTGGATGAACAAACTTTTGCCGCAATAACTGTGTGTTTCCCATTGAATGGTCAGCATATGAGCGGCTGCTGCTCGCGCTGGGAGCTTTAGTTCAATTTTGATAAATGATTGTCTAATCGGTTGCATATTATGTCGTGGATATATCCCTCGAATGCATACTGCAGTCCCTTTTTTCTGCTCTTCTAAGATATTTCAACTCTGTTCGCCTAAAAGACTAAATTATCTCATTGAAATGTATGACACCGATGGCATACCTACTATAAATGACTGCCAGGCTAAAAAGTTGATATAGGCGTAGCAAACCCCAGTACTAAGGAGGGCGGGGCGGGCTTAGCGAAAGGGTCCTCCATTAAAAGTCAAACTCGTTTTTAATTCATATCGGTCCCAAAAATTGGAAACCGGTATAATATGAACGGGTAGACGCACTACCGCCAGACCGGAGAGAAGCTGAATGGATTCGGAAAACGGTTTTTTTTTATACAACTCACTGTGTCTAGTGAGAGTTTGGAAAAATGAGCCTATTTTTTAAAAAGTGGAGTGGTCCTTTAAAACAAACAATGCCTGGAAGAAGTATTATTATTAAACCCATAAAAAATGAGGAAAATTAAAATAAAAATTCTAATTATATATCACTGGGCAATTGTTGTCCATATGTATTCTTATTAACAATGCAATGAATGAGCATAACATTAATGTAAACATTCTCCCCAAAGCATCATACACATTCACACAATGCCACATAGAAAAGTGAAATCAGTGCAATATAACAAATGCAAAGCAATTGCATTGTAGAAATGCATATATAATCAAATTTAGTCCACAACATTATAAAACCCATTACAAATTTATAATTTTATACAATTTGAGTTAAAGAAACTGAACATACCAATAAGAGAAAAACCGTTGCGCTAACTTCTAACTGTGCACAAACCATGACAAGCGTCGCGTTAAAAACTCACTAAATGGACCAATACACGAAATACATTTGTATACTCGCCTCCAAACACATTGCGTTTTATATTTCATGAACTTTGACCAAATAAAACTTTAACATACCAACAATGGCTGGAAGACGAGAGGGGAAAAAAGAGCGTCCTGCCTCATCGCGTCACACTAGCGATCTGACGCGACGCACGCGCTCCTTAAAGGAACAGAGACAGACAAGCATCCCGTTCGAACAAACACTGCAATCAATGTCCCACTCACAACATTTGCAGGAATCCAACACTCAGTCAAATTACTGACTTAAAATAGCTAGAAAAACAGTTTTGGGAAGTTAATATGATAAAATAAAATAATCTCACTCTTCCCAACAGGCTACACTGGCTTGAGAAAGCCTGACCAGAGAGTTTGAAGACGTTTAAAATCATGAAAACCATTACATTAAATCATAAAATCGTAATTCTTTACAAGGCATTCCTGTTGATCAAACAGTAGAGAGATGCTAGAATGCTGAAAATATGGGTTTGCGTACATGTAAATGTAATATAAAAATGAAGTAAAGGGTGAAGATGAGGTATGATGTGTACTAAATACATTATGGTGTTATAGTTTTTAATAAATTTAAAACATTTATAATATTAGTTAGCAATCTTTGTATTATGCCTCCAGTGCTATTCCCAATTCCGCAATAGTTTTTGTTTTTTTTCACTCACCCTCAATCTTTAAATCACTAAAACAAGATTTGTTCATATTCGTTCATTGATTTGTTCGGGTTACGTCGTTCCTCCGTAGGGGGCGACAAGTCTATTGTCATTCACTCTGAGAAATTCTAATGTTTGCATTACATCAAATCCAATGTAAAATCACACAGACACCAGCAAACATTTCACAATCATTTTTTCCAGTTCTGGTAGTTTTTTTATAGTGTAAAGGAAACTATGGAGGACCAAACCTGCAAAACAATGAATAAATAAATAAAAATAAAAGAAAGAAAAAAAAAAGAAAAAATGTTTAAAAACCCATAATAAATAGATGAATAAATATACAAGGAAATGTAAAACAATAATAGGCCTAAAACCTAATAATAATATGTGTATTTACACTTTATTCCTTATTTATATCTATTTTTTTCCCAGCACAACTTATTTATGTATTTATTTATTTATTCATTAATTTTATTGCAGCAGGTTTGTAGAAGCGGGAGCGTTTTGATCATAAACGTTGGCTCTGATGACGTCACAGCTCGCGCGTTTTCCCTCATCAGTTTCAGCGTCGAGTCTTCTGAGGTGAGTCGAGCAGTTTCACGGTATTTCTCATATTACAGGTTATTAACTATCAAACACACTTCTTACAGTTTGATCAAGCGACAGGCTCATTTCTGTGTGTTTTCATCGAGCACAGCGATACTTGTGCGTCTTTCTGTCGTCTTCCTGCTGAAAAACATTTAGTGCAGCAGTGGGGAAAAGTTATTAATTATTAGACCTGAGCGTTTTGTGTTCGTTTGTGTGATGTTCATGGTTTAATGTTTTATTGTGATAATAACTGTTACTGAAGTCAAAGTTTGAGATCTGTGAGGAAAAATATGATGAATTCATTCAGACCTGAGCGATTTTGGGGTTCGTTTGTGTGATTGTTTCGATGTAGTTTCATAGTGTAAATAACTGTTAACTGTCAAAGTAGTTTGAGATCTGACGTGAGGGGAACTTGTGTGATCTATCTCACTGCTGACATTTTATTTACTCTTTTAAACATATTTGGCAGATCCAATACATGAAACAGCATCTGGGTTAGGAATAGGGGGTGACGAGACCGAGATTGAGTTCACGAGCGAGTCTTTACACACTATTTTTACGAAAATCCTCAATGGGAAATACATGACTAGAAAAATATCTGGCAGGTGTATTTGAAATGTTGTACAATCTCTTTAATTAGTGTCCATTTCAGTTCAACTTCTGAGTGATGATTTCATATGCAGTAAAAGACAACAATATCAAAGCATGTAAAGCGTTTTGCCATCTGAACCCAATCGCACTGACTTATCCTGGATGATGTCCAGTCTCTTCAGGACCTTACTGATACTATGATTATGAGCTTCTAAAACTTTAGACCTCCTACTGAACTCCTTTCCACAAACTGATCAATAGAAATAAAACAGTTATAAATAAAAATGGTGAATAACACTTTACAATGAGGTCTCATTTATTAACATAATAACCAACATCATACTAACAAGGAGCAATATATTGTACAGTATATATTATATCTTTGTTTATGTTAGTTATTATTACAAGGTAGCCAAAAAGATGTGGTGTCAATATATGGTCCAGACACGCAAGCCAGAAGAACTTAACTCGGCCCAGATGGGTTGTCGGACTCTTGTGAAAACATGGGACATGAATGATACGTTGCCTGAATCGGCCGAGTACACTGGCACGAGTCCGTGGTTGCCGAAACTGGCCGACACTGCCGGGACATCGGGCCACAAAACACACACCAGACATAAATTGTACAATGATGCCATTCCTGGCGCTGAGTCTAGGTTCCAAATAGGGAAATGTTATGGACATAATAACTACAATCTATTTGATGAATAAGAACTACAAAAACATTTTACCCAAAGCAATATTAGCTTGTTTTGCTAAATTACAGTAAGACCTATAGATACACGTATAGTTGGACAAGTAAGGTCATGAATTACACTGGTTATCAAAAACTATAAAAAATATTTTTTAAAGACTTAAAGAAATAAAATACGATATAAGACAGTACAGTCCAAAACTTGGACCACTAAGATTTTTAATGTTTGTTAAAAGAGTTGCGTATGCTCACCAAGGCTACATTTATGAATTAAAAACTACAGTAAAAACCGTAATATGTGAAAAATATTATACAATTAAAATAACTGTTTTATTTGAATATTTTCACAAAGTAATTATTCTGTGATTGCAAAGCTGAATTTTCAGCATCGTTACTCCAGTCTTCAGTGTCACATGATCCTTCAGAAATATTATAATATTGCTGTCTGCTGCTCAAGTGAAACATTTATGTGTAAATTGTACAAAAATATTTGTGTACAATATTATTTTTCAGGATATTTGATGAATAGAAAGTCAAAAGACCGTGTTTATCTGAAATCTAATCTTTTGTAACATATAAAATGTCTCTTACTGCCACTTGTGATTGATGTAATGCATCCGTGCTGGAATTAAAAGTATTCATTGCTTTAATTTCTTTTCAAACAAATAAAAATAAAAAAATTCTACTGACCCCAAAATTGAACGGTAGTGTATAATGCTACGAAGCTTTGTATTCAGATAAATGCTGTTGTTCTTTGAAACTTTCTATTCATCAAGGAATACTGAAAAAAAAAGTAACATCGTTTTCAACATTGAAAATAATCATAAAGTTTATGAAGCAGCAAATCAAGCATATTAGAATGTGTCTGAAGGATCATGTGACACGAAGACTGGCAGTAACGGATGCTGAAAATAGCTTTGGCATCACAGGATAAATTACTTTGTCAAATATAAGTTAAAAAGCGTACCACCAGTATTTAAATTGTAATATATTTCACATATTACGGTTTTACTGTATTTTTAAGTAAATAAATGTAGCCTTGGTGAGCAGACGAAACGTCTTTTAAAAACATTAAAAATCTTAGTGGTTCCAAAAATGTTGGGAATGTTACATGTCTATATATATATGATATTATATATTAATATATATATATATTTATATATCTCTTACTATGCCAAATATTTCATTTCAAGAAGGTGAACTGCAGCATGGAGCGCTTTAAGTGTCACACTATTTGTACTGTAGGTGTAGGGCTTTCCAGTGATTGGCTCAAATATTGTGACAGCAACAATCCTCTTTGGAGATACTTCAACTATATTTTAGATGAGCTCAGCACAAAACCTGTATGTTACAACTACAACCATGTACACCTGTAACTCATGTGAAAACCCATGTAAAATCAGTGAGGCAATACAGTCCAGTTCTTCTGTAGGGCTATAGCCAGTTTCCAAAATGAAACAATACTAATTTCAAATCGAGCGTTATTTCATTTCAAAATATGACACGTGAAAATTGAGTGTTTAAAAAATACAAAAGCAAATATTAAATTGCCTGAGAAAAAAAAAACCTAGATGTATAGGTGTGGTTTGTGTTCAAGTGCATGTGTTGTCTCAGTCCTAGTTGTCTTCTTCAGCGGCTTCCTGTTTTGGATTGAAAAACAAAATCCAGATGAGCTGTGGGGCAGTTTACAAACACAAGTCTATTCTTTTTATTTATTTTCTTTCAGGATTTTGAGGATTGGATCTGTTATGTTCACTTGAGGGACTGGTCTACTGTTATATGGCGAGTACTAAAAATATAAATAAGCTAGATACTGGGCAGATCCGCAGCAGCCCTCTGAAGCAATCAAAAGTTCTAAGGAATTACCACAATCATTGGTATCTTTGTGGTCAGTTTGGGGTTTTAATGGTATTTCCGCCAAGGTTCCTGGGCATGTACAACGTTAAAAACTATACAAGGGTCTTTAAAAGTTACTCTGGATAAAAAACTTTAAAATTTGATTTAGTGTCATTGATATCTAGCATACAGATATCTGATGCATATAAACAATAATCCCATTAGAGGGTGACAAAATTGGTAGAGTACTGTGGACTACTTAGAAAATAGCACACAGGCAACTTACACTCCTGGTGGGCACATACTGCAGGTGTTCGTCGAAGCTGTCGGCGGCTGACGATACCTCAGGGGCTCCAGGCATCATCGAGCCCCCGTTTAGCTCCACCCAAAAGAATCCTGAAAAAAACTATTAAAATTGCTCTAACTTCACAATTAAGCTCTACATACGGTCACAATCTTTGTAATGTGTTCAGCAATACATTTGTAACATTATAATGCGTTTAGAAACAATTCTCAGAATTTGACTTTACAGGGACTAGGGCTTTTTTAAAATGAATTTAAAATTGTAATTCACAATATTATTTTTTTTACTGTATGGTACATTAAATAAAGCAGCAGTGATGGACATAAAAGCTTTTCTTTCAAATACTTACAAACTAGACCTAAACTTTTGAATTGGTAGTGTATGTTGAGGTATAACTTACCAATGTCCATGGTTACAATGTCGAAAGATGGCCAACTGCATTGCCACAGCAGGAAAAAATTCTGGGAAAATAACAATTCACAGCGCAACAATATTTAGTAAACAATGCTGCTCATTAAAATAACTATAACAGAGTTGAAATGCAGAAAGAAAAAAAAGAATAAGATACAGAATATACAAACCAAGAAAGAAATCTTAAGATACACAGAATTTACATTAGGTTTAATGTTAAGTATTTCCGTGCTCAATGCTCATGACAATGTCACTTATGTTTGACATCAAAGCCATGTTACATGAAAGATCAAACAAGTTTGAGATAGTTCGTTTGTTTGGGAAATGTTTACTTGAAATATCAAAAAGTGGTTTGAAATAGTTTCAGCAATTCCACTCTCCGTGTACGTGACGTCACCGAGTAACGGTACAATTTAGGTTAAATTAATTAGCTTACAGCAAAACCTTTACATAATATATCAAAATTCATATACACATAAGATATATGATAAAAAGCCCAAACTATATAAACGAGTTCACGTTATAGGTTAACCTCTTTAATTAACGTTAGCCTAACAGTTGAGATGTACGGACGTTTTCAAGACACTAAAAACATGTCTATAAAAGTAAATATTCACACGAAAAGCCAGTCATTATATAAAGAAAGTGTCAGGAATATTTGTATGTACTATGTGTGTAATTTTAGAGGACCTAAATTACCTGAAAGTAGTGAAATACAACCAGTGAGAGGACGGTGTTGTTCGCGTGCTTGTAAGTGTTGAGAGGTGCTGCGCCGTTCCATTGGCAACTTTCTCCGCTCTAGTGCAAATGCGTCTCGAATGATCACGCGCAAGCACGCATTAAAACACGTAGTCACGCAGCATTACATTGTAGATTTGAAACAGTATATTACATACGACTATGACGTGAATTAATGAGAATTTTGGGTGCATCAACTTGTAGCTGGGACAAGTTATGAGGTATGATTTTATTAATAAATACATTCAGTTCAATTAATAGATTAAACAAAGCAAAAAAGAGAGAATGTGGCAAAACGTTAACAGCTTTAAAACTGTATAGTGACGGTGGTGATTTCTGCTTCTTTTGTTTTTATGTTTTGATGGTTTAATCCATTAAATCCATTACTGAATTGGAATTTGTTGCTCATATAAAATTAAATATATGCAAATACAATAACAAACTGAACAGGGAGAGAGGCAAGAGCATAATTATATTTTGAAATATGATAAAATAGTTGTAATTAAGTATTTATGTTATAATAAAACATATGGATTTCAGTTAATTTCATGAAAAATGCAGATCAGTTGCCACAGAGTTAAAAGATGACCCACTTTGAAAAGGTAATAGACTCCATGTCCAGTCTGATCTATCCCCCTTCATACAAACCTACCTTTCCAGGTCTGAATGGCAATCTCTATGCAAAATGAGGCCAGCACGTTCTGGCTCCTCCATTAATTGGCCTGAATGTGCCTAATGTGCCATGTGTCCAACCACAATGGGCCAGATACACTAAAACCAAAGCCTGGCCAAATATGGCAAACCAATCTGGGCCAGAGCGGACTCACTATGGCATTGCGGTGCAGTATACACAGCCGAGTGATCCGACATCAGCCGCAATGGCCCGTTCCGTGGTACATGGGTAGTCAGTCTGGTTAGTTCTGATTAGGTTTACAGGGCATAAACTAATGTTAACCAAAATTAAACCTTATGGTTGTGCCTAATAAGATAGAGAATACTCGTTATCATTTTTATGGTACACACTACAATAAGTGCATACATAATGCGATTCTCTCAATATTCAAAAGAGCAAAAAGACCAATTTTCTTTGATACAGAGCTAAGAGATGGTTACAAACTACACTGCCCAGCCAGATAGTTTATATGAGAGATATTTGTATTCATCAGGGAAGCCGCTTCAAAATGCGTGTACTGAAATCGCGTTGGAATGCGCGCTCGTGTTATTTTCACTTTCCGAGGCGTGTAAAACTCTGTAAATATGGGCTGGCGGTGACCGTGAGTCTAACTGAATTAAAGTTTTTTATTTAATACAGGAGCAAAACCATAGTGGAGGCGTAATGTAAACGTAGCGGTGGCATATCCTTTCCTAACCACTCTGTCATGGCAAACATTACAAGACACTTTCACTCGACGAGAATCTCGTCACAGTTTAGTCTCGCAAGAATCGTACACCCCTAGTAGTAACTGATTACATGAATATGGAATATGTTAATCAGATGCAAAAATTAAACTACTTGTAATTAGATTAATTAATTTACCCCAAAATGGAGGACCAATTTTTCATGATTCTTGATTCTCCGCGCTTCTCTTTTTTGTATATTTTAATTTTTTCTTTCTAAAAAACGTTCTGCTGCTTATACTATCCGAAGGTCTTGTGCAATTG
>JAOTNS010001083.1:0-53609 GCA_028476615.1 Culter alburnus
ATAGAACATCCAAGTGCCTCTTCAACGCCATTTCTAAGATATGGACTACATTTGATAATATTATTAAATATTATTAAATTGTAAAGAAATTAAATATCCATTTTTGTCGAAAGAATTCCATGTGCAATTCACTCTCAGCCAATAAGATTCCACGTTGCATTTTCATGGATCAGTCATCTCTTCTGATTGGTTGATAACCATTGACAGCATTTAATCCAGAAGCAAATTAATTTGCAAGAGCACGGAGAGATTCGTGAGGTCACAGGACACAGTTTGAGCGCGCACACACAATATCTGAGGAGAAGCAGTTCATAAGAGAGCACTGTATGTTTGAGAGCGCGCATCCAGTTTGCGAGGAGAGCAAAGGAAATCCGTGCGCGAGGGGAGAGATTTGCGCTCGAGCATTACATTGATGTGCTCTTGCATCACAATAATGTGCGCTCAACATTTGACAGTAAAATAATGCCATAGAAGACATCTGACAATATTCAGTACCAAAAATGCTAGAAACACGTTAAATCATGCAACACTTGGCTGAGTGCTAATGTATGCGATTAACGCCACAAACAGGAAGTTGTTGTAACTCAGGCATACAATGTCCGATCTGCCCCAAAATTCACGTTTAATAATAATCCTGGCCTGAAGACATCTTCATGGCAACATTCAGTTATAGTCAAAGTGCCACCTCCTTGCAGCAGGAAGTGTTGCACATCAAAATGACTTTGCCATATTTCTCCTATATTTACTCTCTCAAACGCATGTCGCCCACTGTTCACTGTTTTTCTAAGGCCTCGGGGTGGTGGCGCCGGGTACGAGGACCCTTTCATCGCTGCTGGCAGCTTTAATTTTGATTTAAAATTCAACATTGTAGGAACGATTTGTAACATTCCAGGAACATGAAAATGTTCAGTTTTCTTAATGTTAGTAGAATGTTATTTAAAGGTTAGTATGATGTTCCTGAAACATTCTTCCAGTCATTCAAACACCTGCTGTGAACAAACACTGAAAGAAAGAGAAATAAGAACACAAACTACAACTTTCTTCAGCCACAGCCTTAGATGAACTGAAGATAAAGACATTAAATCTCTGAAGATCTGATTAAACAACTCCACAAAAGCATTACCAGCTTCACTTATTACTATTCTGATTACTAAATTGATCAATTAGCATTTATTGAATTGAAAGTATTTATTGTAATTGTATTTGCATACAAAGAAATTAAGAGCACTGCTCCTGACTGATGTTTGAAAATCAAACCTATAACCACAACAAAAGACAGAAAATATAAATAATCACGTTGAGCGATCTGAGTAAAGTGAGTAAAAATGAGTAAAATATGATATTGCACATTGACAAATTATTTCACATCTGGAATGTCATTATTTGCAGATATAGTATTTCACAGCAACCCAGATAGCAACATTATGTCGGCCCACATCTGGCACATGCTGCAATGAATTACGGTCCTTGTGTGGGCCATTTCTGTTTGCCAGATCTGAGCCAAAAGCAGGCCACAGCAATGCCACATGTCAGCCAAGAGCAAAGAAATAAACCTAAACTGGACCTTATCTGAGCCACAAAATCTGTGTATATTAAATATTAGAGTCATCTCAGCCTTATTAAGCCTGTTAACAAACTGAATCTTCAGTTGAAATCTTCTGTCTGTTAAAATCTTCTAAGTGATTTCTGCAGGAACTCATGCTGTAGTATTGCAGGGTTTGTAAACACATCAATGGAACAACACAACTGTTAGATTCAAATGACATCAGGGGCCTGTTTCAGAAAGGAGGTTAAGTCAAGCCCGTTTCTGAAAGAGAGGTAACTTATACTCTGAGTGAGTTACATTGGTAACTTACTCTGTGAACCTAACCTGGTCAGGAGCAGGTTTTCTTCGGTGAACCCAGAGTTGCCTTTGCTCTACAAGACTTTTTGGAGTGTCTATTACTAAGTGAAAATTTACAGTAGCCCCGCCCACTAATGTCACACAAGGTTAAAAACAACAGATGTGTTTAATGGCTTCAGTGGTGTAGGCAGTAGCGTGTTGAGCACGATGAAGTAACTTGTGAAGCGATTGACCGGGTTTGAATCCGCCTTCTGCCGGGCTCGCTCTTCTCCTTTTTCCCATCACATATCACATCAGAAAGGCATTTATTTTCAATAAAAATGAAGAAAATGTTCTAAAAGTTGAAGTAAATTGCCAAATGAGTGTTTAATTATGATAATGATAATAATTGACCCTGTTATTATTGTATCCTGTTTATTTACAATACTGAGGTTCAAACAGTGTGTATCTGCCAGTATAAAATATGATTAGCATCTAATTACTATTTACACTAATTGCAAAGAACAGCTAATTTTAGCCTTCATGGTAAATAATTTGATAATTAGCAAAATAAAAAAATGCACTTAAATTATTATTATTATTTTGCATGTGGGATACCATGAAAATTAATATTAGTTCAATAACTTACCTTTCACCTTTGATATTATAACAGTGATAAGAATTTGTCCTCTTGTTATTTTGTCACGTGCTGTTGCCATATAATATCTGAGCTCCATTGATGATGGCTTTTCATAGTCGTGGTGCACACGCTTAACTCAGAGTCAACCTACTCAGAGTCGATTGAACTAACTCAATTCAGCTGTTCTGAAACAGAAAACTCAGAGTTTCCCATTTCAGGGTAAGTCAACTCAGAGTTCAAGTTTTAACTCAGAGTTGGTTGAACCTCCTTATTGAAACAGGGCCCAGGCCATTTCATGATGACTACAAAACAATCAACAGACAACCACCATCACCTATGGCCTGTTCATGTCTCTTCTGAAGGTTAAGAGATTGTAATGAAATTTGAGAAGGCAGCTGAAAGAAAATATCTTTAATATCTTTAAAAGCTTATATTATGCATGTATTATATTTATTTTAATGTAAAAGCAACATGCTTTTTGTCAAATGTCATGAATTATTCATAATTTTAATTTATTTAATATAAATATAATGAATAATTAGCAGCAAAAGATGAGCAATTTTGTCTCTAAAATGTTTTCACTATAAACTGATTTAATTTGGAGAGAGAGATACAGGGGGAGTGGCTTTATTGCATCAGATACATGTCACTTTACTCACAGCTGATTGGTTGAGTTTGGGTCTGTGATCTCTAACCCAGAATAAAACCTGCTCTGGAGCAGGTTAGCCATGTAGCGTAAGTTACCATAGCAATGAAACCCACTAAAAATCAATCCACCTTCATAAGCCTGAAAAAAACAGAGTTGCTCAAACTAATCTTGAACTTACCTGGGTACAAACTGAAACCAGTTTTGTGCCACAGGTGTCATTTTGCTTTAGCTTCCTTTACTACTGCAAATGTGTCTAACAAACACACTGTCACACCAGCCAGAAAAGACAAACGTATAATAAGAGTTAAGAGCCCAACTAATGGAAACACTATTATGGTGACTTCAAATGAAACAGTTAAACCTCTGTTAATTTTCAATAACAACTTTTGTAGATGTCTAACATAAATAAAGTCAGTCTGGTTAGTAATAAGTGAAGCTGGTAATGCTGTTTGTGGAGTTGTTTAATCCTCCTCTGTTGAGATCTTGAGAGATTTAATGTCATCTTCAGTTGATTTCATCTAAGGCTGTGACTGAAGTCAGTTGTAGTTGTAGTTGTTTCTGCTCGTCTCTTTTTCTGTTCTCTTCTTTCCTTCAGTGATTCTGCTTGTTAACAGGCTTCTTAAGGCTGAGATGACTCTATACTTAATACACAGATATTGTTGCTCAGATAAGGTCCAGTTCTGGTTTATTTCTTTGCTCTTGACTGACATGTGGCATTGCTGTGGCCTGCTTGTGGCTCAGATCTGGCAAACAGAAGCGGCCCACACAAGGACCGTAATTCATTGCAGCATGTGGGCCAGATCATCATGCCACATGTGCCAGATGTGGGCCGGATCTGGGCCAACATAATGTTGCTATCTGGGAAGTTACCATAGTATTTCACATGAACATCCCATTTAGTGCATTTATTTAAAGTCCTGGGCCCGTATGTATAAAACTTCTCAGAAATGCACTTAAGAAGTCTTAAGTTTTGACTTAAGTGTCAAAAAATTCTTAGTAAAGAGTAGGACTTTTCTAAAAGTAAGAAACGTTTATAAAGAAGCTAAAAGCAACTTTTAGTAAAATGTAAGACTGATTATTAAGTGCTGATTTAAGTGTTGTGAACTAAGAACTACAATGATGTCAACTCAAAATGGCCGCCCTCAACCTCTGAATCAGCCAATAGCGAGCCTGCAAGGGTGAAGTCACAGCAGCACAATACCAATCATTTAATGTTATTATATAAAACAATAAAAAGAAAAACACAAACGTTTTAATATTTACATTTATTTAAAAGCAATAGCTTTGCATTGTGCAAAATTATCACAAATTAGTATTGATGGTGTGGAATCTTTTTCCATTGATATATGTCTCCTTATTTACAGTTAGTGCAATGATGTGTCATGAGTTCATCAACGGATCCAACAACTGCAGGGAAGCCCACAGTCAACATAAAAGTGGCTTTCTTTTGCCACATGGTTTGATGGTCAGTTGGAAAGTCAATGAACTGCCAAATGAATTGCCAGTAGTGGCCAAATGTGATGTCCAGCCATATGAAAACTGACATCTTCAACCTTAATTCAAATATTTTAAAAAAATGTGTTAAAAGATGTAAGCATATCATGTAGCTGTGCTTGGAGTCAATTGTTTCATGTGTGATAATGAAAAGAAATTTCAGATTATTTCAATGTATTTTTGGCCAGTCTGTCATACAATGTAATTATGAACACATGCAAAAACAAGAGTGAACCAATTAAATATTAAAAACTGATTATGTTGTAGTCAATGTCATATTTTAAAACATGTAAATAATATAAACATAAAAATAAAAATATTTTCCTAATATTTTTATGGTTTAAGCAAAATTGTTGGCGATTAACGAACTCTTGTTTGTATTTCCTCTTGTGTACTGTATGTTAATTTTTTGTGCGTCCTTGTCGTTCGTTCATCATCTGCGCTTTATTTTTCATGAAGCATTTTATTAGTTGCCAGCTGTGATAAACAGACATCCACTCTCATTATGTGTGTAACAAAGGCCAGATAGTGAGAGTTTTTTCAGGTAAACTACTGCACACTGACACCTGCTAGAGAATGAGGTGTTTAGTGTCACTGGTGGTGCACTCGCCTCACGTGCCAACAGAGTTTGGGCCGGGGTTCGAGTCCGACTCTGAGCAGTGTGATTAGTACTGGAGCGTGAGTTTTGGAGGCGGAGCAATGAAGAGAGGGGTGTGTTTGTTTAGGCTGATTTAAAATAACATACAAAATAACAACAATGTTCAACAACAAATTTGAGAAATCGCATACAGCACCTTAAATGTATTAAAATGCATTAAACATATGAATTATTGTTTAAGTAATATGTATTAAATTTATTACATTTAAGTTATTACATTTCTTATTAGGTCAGTTACAAAAAGAATTTGCAATTAAGTTTATATCATTTTATCAACTCCATGTCATCATATAACTTCAATACATCATATCTTCATTGGAAAGCATGCATCTTGTTACTCTTAACTAGGTTAAGACACCTCTCCAGCTCTCTTAAATAATTTAAGAGCTAAGACCTAGTCTTGACACTTAGGAAACTTTATGAATCACAATTATTCTTAAGTCTAAGAATAAGAGTAAAATTATGTCATTCTTAGAATTTTGAGACACTTAAGACTAAAATTTTACTCTGAGTGGCTTCATACAGGCCCTGATAATTAAAGTGTTCAGGTGGTGATATTGCACATTGACATACTGCACATTTTATAAAAACAGATTAGAATAAAATACATAGATGTAAGTAAATAACGTGACTGGAATAGTATTTTAACACGGACTTTTGCCTTGAGTGCATTAGTGCATTTTTGAGTTTAAAGTCCGGATTTCAACTGGAAAGAAACTGTCCTTTAATCTTGTGGTCCTTGTTCTTAAGGATATCTTTCTGAGGGCAGAAGATTAAACAGGTGGTGCTCTGGGTGTGATGTATCCTTGATAATGTTATTGGCCTTTGAAGGATAGTGGGAGCGAGCAATGCTTTCCAGGGAGAGTAGTGAACAGCCAGTGATTTTTTAGGCTGTATTAATTATCCTTTAGAGAGCTGTCTTGTCTGCTGCAGTGGAATTGATGCATAAACAGTATTAAATGATATTGTGACAAAGAAAATCTGCCTGAACTAGAATAATTTCACATCAGATATCACTGATCACAGATCAGGCATTAGAATGAACACTGTTGCTGATTGTGGCGTTGCTGTCGAATCCATATCGTAAAAGTCTGTTTGCAAAGCCTGAGTCGATATTGTGACTGAATTACCAAATAATTCACAGTGAAATGTAAAAATAAACTGAATCCATTTTTCTCTGACATCAGGATCTGATTTGGCAGCTTATGCAAAGATGATGTTTTTCCATATATATATATATATAATAATATATATAATATGACTGGAAAAAAAAAAGGAAAAAAGGAAAAAAGGAAAATTTGATTTCTCACGTCATTAATATGCTGTAAAGATGCTCTGAAACATTATGCACTTTTATGTTTTTTTCCCCTTTTTGTGTTCTGAAAAAGAAAGTCATTCAGCTTTAGAACAAAAAAAAAATAAATAAAATAATAAAATAAATAATGATAAAATAAAATAAATAATGATAAAAAAATTTTTTTTTTTGAACTCTCACTTTGCTGACAATGAATCAGTTGTTGTTGTTGTGTCAGACCTGCAGGTGGAGACACAGCAGAGAGTGAAAGTGGGAGATTCAGTCACTCTGACATGTAAAAGCAGCTGCTCTCTGACTGAACAAACAACATTCATCTGGTTCAGAAACACACAGAGATTCACTGAAGGAATTGAGAAAGAGAATCAGCTTCATCTGCGGTCAGTCAGTCGTTCTGATACTGGATACTACAGTTGTGCCGTTACAGGACATGAAAATCTGATCTCTCCTGCTGTTTATCTCAAAGTAGGATGTGAGTACAAACTGATTCATTAATATTAGTCAAATATTTCACACTTGGAATTTCCAAATTTCATTTGGAAGGTACAAGGTTCAATTTGTAAGGTACAAAAATCTTTGGTGTGTGTTGAAAAAAAATACAGAAGAAAATGAAAGATTTCTGCTTTAATTATTTTCCTCATTTCTGTGTTTCAGGGGTTGATGGTCTGTGGGATCAGGGAGTGAATTACAGCCCTTCATATGTTTGTGCATTAAAGGGATCAACAGTGAAAATATCCTGTACTTTAACATATACTCAGAGTTATAAACTCGTAAAAGCTTTCTGGACCAAACCTGTTGGAAAATCACCTGATCTGTGTTCAGATCCAGAGAAGAGAGGAAGAGTTCAGTGTCACAGTGAATATGAACACACTCACAGCATCACTTTGACGAATGTAAGAGAAGCTGATAAACACGTCTACTACTGCAGATTAACAGGTTATTATCAGAATAATGGATGGACAGTGATTCCTGGAGCTCGTCTTGATGTCACAGGTACAGTGAACTCTTGGCTTATTTATTATATAGAGTAGTGCATAAGTGAAGTTCCTAAATGTAATTTTGGGAGGAGTGAATCCATCTCATCTTTTTAAATGAACTGCCGGAGCATAAGCAGCAGTTCACCTTGCTCCGGCATCAGCTGTTTTGTCATCTCTCTTCCCCCCATCTCCACCAACATAATTCAGGCATCTTGCTACAGACTCATCTTCCAAGCATTAGAAATCCCACTGGAGGGTTTATCTAAGCTCGAGTTGAAGCTCCACTGCAGACAGCAAACGAAATACAGTAAATGACGGGAAAAATACAGGGAGAGACAGGAATGAAATGAGGACATGGTCCAGGGCACAACAGCTCTTTAACGAGTTTGTTTGCCCATATAATCTTTGGGGTATTAGGTTAGCTAATTTGGCTTTCTGTCCACTGAGGAGGGGCTCGATGAAGCAGCTTCAACTCGAGCTCTGATACACCCCCCAAAAAGTGCTGAATAAATTTGGGACAGCAAGTTGGATTTAGCATGGTCGAAAATATAGTAATATACAGGATATCCAGATCCTTAATACTTGTTACCCCCCAAAAGGAGTGAAAGATTGAAGCGGTATGAAGAATAGAGGTGAGAGGTGTCGAGTGGCACTAGTGTTTCCTGTGCTGGAACAGCTGAGACTGAAGAGAGGTAAGCAGCTGCTTATAAACTCTGGCTGTTGATTGGAAGATCCTCCCTAAATTACATTCAGGAACTTCACTTATATCAGAGAAGTTTGTCAGAAGTGATGAAACTGACAACATAAAGCTTATATTATGTAACTGTTTCTGTTTAATGTTTTGATATTATCATTTTAATATTATCACATGATTCTGATGTTGTGATGATGACAATGAATCAGTTGTTGTTGTTGTTGTTGTTGTTGTTGTTGTTGTTGTTGTGTCAGACCTGCAGGTGGAGACACAGCAGAGAGTGACAGAGGGAGATTCAGTCACTCTGACATGTAAAAGCAGCTGCTCTCTGACTGAACAAACAACATTCATCTGGTTCAGAAACACACTGAGATTCACTGAAGGAATTGAGAAAGAGAATCAGCTTCATCTGCGGTCAGTCAGTCGTTCTGATGCTGGAAACTACAGATGTGCTGTAAGAGGACATGATCATCTGATCTCTCCACCTGTTTATCTTAAAGTTGAATGTGAGTACAAACTGATTCATTAATATTAGTGAAATATTTCACAGATTATTCAGAATTTAGTTCAGATTTGTTTGATCATTTCAGGCCCAATCATACAGACTGCATTACATTTTTGTTTATTAGACATTATTTATTCTTATTATTTTATTAATGCGCAAAATTAATTGAAAGCATGAATCAGTGTTTAGTGATCTTTTTCATTAGGGTTGATAAATCTGTAAATATAAAATTGTTTTATTGACTTTGTACCAGTTCAGATGTAGATTTGCACCTTTTTAATCAAAATAGTGATGATCAAAATAGATTTCTACACAGATCGACTTCAGTAATTTAATAATGATAATGGAATTAATGGCATAAATAAAATAATGATTTTATTTTCTGTTTTACATGTATTTCATGTAGATCCTCCAAAGAGCGTCTCAGTGTCCATCAGTCCGTCTGGTGAAATAGTGTCAGGAGATTCAGTGACTCTGAACTGCAGCAGTGATTCAAACCCTCCTGCTCTGAACTTCAGCTGGTTTAAGGAAGGAAAGTCTGTAGGATCTAGAAGAATCTTCAGCATCTCAAACATCAGCTCTGATCACAGTGGAGAATACAAGTGCAGATCCAGAAATAAACATGAAGAGAAAAACTCTGATGCTGTGATGCTGAATGTCATGTGTGAGTGAACACTGCTGCAGAAACTGACAATAATTTAATAATAATTGTAACTAATTACAACAGATGGATAAATTAGCTCAAATTTTGGCTGAAATATATATATATATAATTAAATCATAACACGTTATGATCAATTATAATATACATCGACCAAAAAGGGAATTATGCACATATATTGTGAATTATTTACAACGGATTATAATTAATTACATATATGGTTCAGGATTAGTTCCAGTTTAATAGTTAATTTAGAAAGACTGGTCTAGTTTGTCCAGCAAACTATCAGTTTCCTTATCGACTATTATAAAAGGGAATTATTCCTCTGGCCATGAGAAATAAATATTATAGCATTAAAGTGTAAAGCAGTTTGCAGAATCAAAACGCAGAAGTGACTTGATTTGCTGAATGAGCAACAGAAACAATCAAGCATGAATATAATGGATTTAATATATGAAACTAAGAAAACATAGGCTAAATATACACAAAGAATATACAGAAGCAAAAGTAAAGACAGGAAAAGAGAGAAGACAAAGAGTAGCAAAACTTACAGACAGTCTTTAAGAGCCAGCAAAGGATCAGTCTCACTTGGTTAGGTCGTTTAACTTAGAGCATCTAAGATAGATAGAAGCGGTACTTGCATGAGTTTGTGCTGAGTTTCAAAAAGATACATGTGAAGATTCAGTGCATCCGTGGCTGCAGTTCGTTGGCTTCTTCCGTCTCCGCGGGAAGTTTGAACTCCCCAGCTAACAGAATTTTGTTATAAGAACGTTCTCTAAATATTCAGTGTTGGTTCTGGGAACATTAAAAACGTCCAGTTTTCTTGAAGTTATAGGAACGTTTTTATAAGGTGTAATGTTCCTCAAACGTTCTTTCAACTTAATTTTGATCTAAAATTCAACATTGTAGGAACGTTGATTTGTAACATTCCAAGAACATGAAAATGTTCAGTTTCCTTAATGTTAGTAGAATGTTATTTAAAGGTTAGTATGATGTTCCTGAAACATTCTTTCAATCATTCAAACACCTGCTGTGAACAAACACTGAAAGAAAGAGAAATAAGAACACAAACTACAACTTTCTTCAGCCACAGCCTTAGATGAACTGAAGATAAAAGACATTAAATCTCTGAAGATCTGATTAAACAACTCCACAAACAGCATTACCAGCTTCACTTATTACTAACCAGACTGACTTTATTTCTGTCACATGTCTACAGAAGATCTTACTGAGAATTAACAGAAGTTTAGATGTTTCGTTTGAGGTCACCATCATGGAGGTTGGTGGTTGCTTTAGTTGAGCTCTAGACCCTTGACTGTAATGAATGTGACTTAAAGAGAGTCCTGGTGTGTTCTTCTGAGTGTGTGCGTAAGTGTATTGGAGTTTGACGACGTCTGGAATGTGGCCACATGGCTTGCAGTAATTCGATCTGAGTTGACCGCGATCGTTTGAAGTCACAAAGGAGAGATTCGTGGTTGTCAGTGGTCCATTGACACGGCCATAAAATGTGTCAAGTGGGCTGTTAATGTCAGCCAGGCCAGAGTTAATGTGAGATTTACAAACAAAGTTCAAGAAGTTAAAACTTTATCGAAATGTACAGTTGACTTGCTAATCTGATCCTGTGCAGATGCTACATAATCTGCTTCCAGTGAGTTTTGTGATTGTTGATGAGACATTTTTTATTGTATTTCAGATCCTCCAAAGAGCGTGTCAGTGTCCATCATCAGTCCGTCTGGTGAAATAGTGTCAGGAGATTCAGTGACTCTGAACTGCAGCAGTGATTCAAACCCTCCTGCTCTGAACTTCAGCTGGTTTAAGGAGGATGAAACCTCAGCTGTTGGATCTGGACAGAGTTTCAGCATCTCCAGCTTTAACTCCAGTTTCAGTGGACGCTTCTACTGTGAGGCTCAGAATAAATATGGATCTCAGAGATCAGCGTCTGTTTCTCTCACTGTTTAAAGGTATTTTCTATAAACAGACACTCTTTCAGGTTCATCTGTCTCACGTATGAAATGATCTTCATGATCTTCTTGTTTCAGGGGTTCAGAGAGCTGCTCTGCACACAGTTTCTGGGATCGTGGCGGGATGTGGAGGATTGATCTTCATCATCTTCATCATCATTGTGTTCATAAAGTAAGTGAAGTTTATCTGCACACTAAATCTATTCACTAAGAAATCTACAAAAATCAATCTCACATCTAAAGTAAATGGACTCTATTTCAATCCTTTTCTTTTTTTAATATATTTTGATACATTTTTAATAGTTTTCTGTCTGTTTTCAGGAGGAAGAAGAGGAGAGAAGGTGGATCTGAAGACGTGAATCAAAAGCAGGCGAGTCGACAAACACACTCCTCCATCTACAACTGAAACACAGTGTGATTGTATTGTTGTATTGAACTATGAATACAGTAGTGTATATGAAGCAATATCAGTGTAGAAATCTCTCTCTATAGACGGCTGACGCGAGTGACGATACATACACAGCTCTGGATCCAGCGTCCAGAACATCTGCTGACATTTACAGCACAATCACAGTCAGTAAATGTCTCCAACACTTTTTACAGTCAGATTCAGCAGATCCACACATAAACAGGCTGTTTGTTGATCTGTCTCTCACAGTCTGTTCAGTCCAGAGCTCCTGATGACACCTACACGGCTCTTGAGCTTCAGTCCAGATCTTCTGAATATGAGACTCTAGCAGTGACTTCAGCAGATCCACATTAAACTCTCCTCACTGTATTACTGCTAATATGAAACAACTGAAGCTCCTCAGAAACTGCCCATCATCATCAGCTCATGAACATCATTTCATCATCAATAACATTATGATTTATTAAACTGTGTATATTGTAATTGAGCTTATAAGAGTTTGCAGAATTATTTTTTTCCTATTAGTCTTATAAATCTATATTTTAGCCTGCATGTCATTTTATGTTTGTGCTTCATAAGCAAATGCATTTTGGGAGAAAACTTGTGCAAGTCAAATATTTAAAGTAACATCATATTAACCTGTAGTCATACTTTAGTTTCTGCTTCACTGGAGTATTAAAATTGAATTTATGTATGTTAATTTCACAGATAAGCAGTATTTTCATGTTAAACTCAGTTCAATCTGAATCTGATTGTATTAAAGTCTCAGTTTCTCTGTCATGTCTGACGCTCTGTTGACTGGATTTTATTCTACTGTATCTTTACTGGAGGAACTTAATCATTTTTGTAGTGTTTAAAAGACAGAGATCTCAAATAAACATTTCTCTCATAGCTGCTGTGTATTTTATTGTTATTAATGACATTATAACTGATATTTCATTTGTGACATCTAGAGTCATACTAATAAACGCAGCCAACAGGTTTATAAAGTAATAAAAGGCCAGAAATAAAGTGATGAACTAGAATACTCAGTTTGGACTAAATGTAAATACTCAAACACAGTGAACCAGAATAGTTCATAATTAATATTAATTGTAAAGTTACATACTTTAGCAGAGACAAGCGATTATCACAGGAAGAGAGCGTTAAAGATTATGAGATGATAACATGGATCAAATTAACCAATTTCGATTACATCTCGACTTCAAATCCGTTTCTCTCCCTATGATAATGTGGTGCAGTTACATGTATCTTCCTCTAGAGGGCTGTGAGGCTGTAGAGGTGTGCAGTCACGCGCTGTCAGAGGTGCTGATCATTCACTCTTCAACTGCTGGGAAAGATCTTCTGTTATAAAATAATAAGAGACTCACCTTCTGCGAGTCTTCTCAGTTTATCATCATGTCCTTCTGAAGTGTGTTGGGCTCCTTTTTACACACTTTAATAGATACTATCTGCAGGGAAGTTTATGGAAGCCCATTTCCGCCACTAAATAAAAAAATTAAAACAGTAATTGCGACTTTTTTTCTCGCAATTCTGACTTTTTTTCTCACAATTGTGTGAAACTATTTCTCACAGTTCTTACTTTGCTTGCGTTTCCTTTCATTGACCATCAGAATTGCTGCTTCGTTATTATTATACATAAAATGGAAGACATCATAAAGGATTATTTTTAGCGCGGATTTACCAATAAAGAAATTTTGATTTTACTGGAGGAGACACATAAAGATTATTCTCCGGACATTAGAGAGAACATTATGCAGGAATATGGATATACAAGTTTCCATGGTAACTTTGTACACAAGTCCAGTGTTTCAAGGAGAAAAAACAGCTTTTACTGCCATCTAGTGGGCTTAATACTAAAACACCAAAACCTCAAAATCATGTTTCATCAACTTTGTAACTCAAGTCTGGTGGCTCTCCATAAAAGGGGCATTCAAGGGTAGAATCATGCAGTTCTGCAAATTACAGTCGAGGTATTTGGGGAATAAAAGTTGTTTTTAACAGAATGGATACACTAATGAATTTGACAAGTTTTGAGCAAATGTGTTGTGATTACACAATAATACCAATATAATAGTAATAATAAGAATCAGTTGTGGCGGAGGCGCAATCAAACAGACGAAGCTGAAGTGGCACATTTTATACACCAACAGCTTCAGACATCAGGACGGCAGCACGGCTATCGTTGGATGCACCGGAAATGTTGGATGTCCGGAATTGTTACAGACAGAAAAACTGTCCGTCAGTTAATTGCGAGAAAAAAAGTCAGAATTCTGAGATAAAAACAATTCTGACTTTATATCACGCAATTGCGAGTTTATATCTCAGAATTGTGACTTTATAACTCTCAATTGTGAGATAAAATGTCGCAATTACTCTTTTTATTTTTTTTATTTAGTGGCGGAAACGGCTTCCATAGATGTTACATCAAAGCCACTGGAGGCAAGCCTGCAAGCTTTAGCCAAAAAAGCGTAATGGCTAATGCTAATGCTAACGCTCCGGCGGTAAGGAGTTTTGAATGGCGGGCACTGATGTCACTGCCATTACAGGATAGGCTGAGAGGTGAGCACGTGATTAAGTTAGCCGTTACGCTTTCTTCAATGGTAAGAGATACAGACTTAAGAATAAGAGTGATTCATAAAGTGTCAAGACTAATTTATTTAGGAGAGCTGGAGAGGTCTCCTAACTAGTGATGTGCAAGTTACTTACAAACTGTGATACATATAGATTACTTGTTACTGTTATTTAAAAGTAATTCTTTACCTTACAATATTACTGTCTCAGAATTGTAATGCGTTACATTACTCGGGTATTACTTTTGAGTTACTTTCACCAAAATAACAACAGAAGTAGAACTTAAGGGTGAAGATGGCAGAAGAAGACTGTACATTAGCTAGATGGACGTATGCACATTACTTTGAGTTTGTCAGATAATCACTTTATTCCTCTACCATACTTTTAACAGAATTGGATTGTTTGTGATTCTGTCTGTAATCCTTTCTTGCATTGTCTTGAGCCTTCACTTTGCCAGTTATAAGCTATATTGTTAGTAGCCTGGATAGCCCACAGTCATGATGCTACATCATATCGCCCTCTACTGGATGTAAAATGCTCTGCAGTACCTTTGTCATTTTAGCCACTTTTCCACTGGCCAGCGTGAGCACAGAGGCTGAAATCATGCCGCGTTTCCACTGTCGGGCCAGTAGCCTCGTGGCACTCCTGTAAAACCCGCCCTAAACACGCCTTCACTGGACTATGTCACACAATACAAAGTTACACCAGCGAGAGGGAGATGAATGAAATAAATCGCTAAACAAATATACCAGCTGTCATTTAGTTTTTATTTACAAACTTAGACACACGTGGCTATTGACAGACCACGAACAGATGATAGAACTTACTTGCGGCATTATTCTAAGAGTAGGAGACTTTTATAAAGAAGCTAAAAACAACTTTTAGTAAATTGTAAGACGGATTCTTAAGTGCTGATTTAAGTGTTGTGAACTAAGGACTACAATGATGTCAACTAAAAATGGCTGCCCTCAACCTCTGAATCAGCCAATAGCGAGCCTGCAAGGGTGAAGTCACAGCAGCAAAAACACCAATCATTTAATGTTATTATAAAAAATAATAATAACAATAAGAATAGAAAAACACAAACGTTTTAATATTTAAATTTATTTAAAAGCAATAGCTTTGCATTGTGCAAAATTATCACAAATTAGTATTGATGGTGTGGAATCTTTTTCCATTGATATATGTCTCCTCATTTACAGTTAGAGCAATGATGTGTCATGAGTTCATCAACGGATCCAACAACTGCAGGGAAGCCCACAGTCAACATAAAAGTGGCTTTCTTTTGCCGCATGGTTTGATGGTCAGTCGGAAAGTCAATGAACTGCCATAGAGTAGTGGCCAAATGTGATGTCCAGCCATATGAAAATTGACATCATCAACCTTAATTCAAATATTTTTAAAAATGTGTTTAAAGATGTAAGCATATCGTGTAGCTGTGCTTGGAGTCAATTGTTTCATGTGTGATAATGAAATGAAATTTCAAATGATTTTTGGCCAGTCTGTCATGCAAAGAAATTATGAACGCATGCAAAAACAAGAGAGGACCAATTAAATATTAAAAACTGATTATGTTGTAGTCAATGTCATATTTAAAAACATTTAAATAATATAAACATAAAAATAAAAATATTTTCCTCATATTTTTATGGTTTAAAGGTGCCCTAGATTGTTTTTTTACAAGATGTAATATAAGTCCAAGGTGTCCCCTGAATGTGTCTGTGAAGTTTCAGCTCAAAATACTCCATAGATTTTTTTTAATTAATTTTTTTAACTGCCTATTTTGGGGCATCATTAACTATGCACAGATTTTTTCAGCACGGCCCCTTTAAGAGATGCGTTCCCTCTGCCCCACGAGAGCTCTCGACTATACATTGCATAAACAAAGTTCACACAGCTAATATAACCCTCAAATGGATCTTTACAAGATGTTCATCATGCATACTGCATGCATGCGTCGGATTATGTGAGTAAAGTATTTATTTAGATGGTTACGTTTGATTCTGTGTGAGTTTGAGGCTATGCTCCGTGGCTAACGTCTAATTCTACACTGTTGGAGAGATTTATAAAGAATGAAGTTGTGTTTATGAATTATACAGACTGCACGTGTTTAAAAATGAAAATAGCAACGGCTCTTGTCTCTGTGAATACAGTAAGTGTTAAAGACGTGGATGCACTGGCTTGCCACATCTAATCCTCAACCTCGATCAGAAGGTTTATAGGCAAAGTTCAGACAGCTTCTGTTCTCAAGCATTGATTTATTCCAATAATCCAGCAGTTTGGGTTTGATACAGTTTGTGTGTAAGTGTGGTTTCTGAAATAAAACAACAATAATAAATTAAATAAACTTCTCAAATATCAAGTGCAAGGCTTACAAATATACATCACAATAAATAAAGCAACACTGAATTGGGAATACAGACTGAAATTAAACTAATGTCCACTAGAGTTATAGAACAACTGCTGCGTCATCATGTCGTGCTGAACACAATCAAAGGCCTACTCGATAAACATCATTTAAACAACACAATCGAACTGTAATACTAATATAATATCAGCACAAATATTCCAGCGATGCATTTCAGCATTATTAGTATAGGTATTTAAAGGAAACACAGAACTTTATCACATATTTGTCTGTCTGTTAATCGAAACTATTCTTAGTACGTGCATAAATATCACGGCAAAAACAATATAGCATTTAATATGCATACAAACGTCTATATACATACATATTCAAATGGCAATGTATATTAATGTAAACTTACGTTGTCAAGAACGCACACACATAAAACAAACTATGATCTGTCTCGTTGCAGCGGCAGAACAGTCTTTAACTGAACTTGTTTGGGCATGTCCCTGACTCCGCCCACATGTGATGTCACTAACGAATTCAAAATAAGAGTTCAACAGGGATTTTATACAGTAAGAAACGATGGTAACTTTAACCACATTTAACAGTACATTAGCAACATGCTAATGAAACATTTAGAAAGACAATTTACAAATATCACTAAAAATATCATGATATCATGGATCATGTCAGTTATTATTGCTCCATCTGCCATTTTTCGCTGTTGTTCTTGCTTGCTTACCTTGTCTGTGCACAGATCCAGCCGTTAATACTGCCTTTCCTTGTCTAATGCGTCGAATGGGCTGGCATTATGCAAATATTGGGGTCATACATATTAATAATCCCGACTGTTACGTAACAGTCGGTGTTATGTTGAGATCCGAGTGTTTTCCGGAAGTCTTTTAAACAAATGAGATTTATATAAGAAGGAGGAAACAATGGAGTTTGAAACTCACTGTATGTCTTTTCCATGTACTGAACTCTTGTTATTTAACTATGCCGAGGTAAATTCAAATTCTGATTCTAGGGCACCTTTAAGCAAAATTGTTGGCGATTAACAAGAAACTCTTGTTTGTATTTCCTCTTGTGTACTGTATGTTCATCTTTTGTGCTTCCTTGTCATTCGTTCATCATCTACGCTTTATTTTTCATTAAGCATTTTGTTTCGCGTCAGCTGTGATAAACAGACATCCACTCGCATTACCTGTGTAACAGAGGCCAGATAGTGAGAGTTTTGCAGGTAAACTACTGTACACTGACGGTCACTAGAGAATGAGGTGTTTATCGTCATTGATAGTGCATATGCCTTGTATGCCAGCAGTGATTGGGCCGGGGTTCGAGACCGACTCAGAGCAGGGTGGGTTAAGATTGGAGTTTGAGGCGGAGCAATGAAGAGAGGGGTGTGTGTTTGTTTATTTCAAATATCAACAGTGTTCAACAACGAATTGAGAAATCACATATAGCACCTTTAAATGTGTTAAAATGCATTAAACATATTAATTATTGTTTAAGTAATATTTATAACATTTATTTAAAGTTATTACATTTCTTATTAGGTCAGTTACAAAAAGAATAGACAATTAAGTTTATATCATTTTATCAACTCCATGTCATCATATAACTCCAATACATCATATCTTCATTGGAAAGCGTGTGTCTCTTCTTTGCTGCCATCTTGTTACTCTTAACTAGGTTAAGACACCTCTGCAGCTCTCTTAAATAATTTAGGAGCTGAGACCTTGTCTTGACACTTAGGAACCTTTATGAATCACACTTATTCTTAAGTCTAAGAATAAGAGTAAAATTACATCATTCTTAGAATTTTGACACACTTAAGACTAAAATTTTACTCTGAGTGGCTTTATACATACGGGTCCAGATGTAAAAACAGCTGTAGTGATGGGCAGTAAAGTGCACTTCATCTTTTTGGCCACTAGATGACAGTAAAGTCAATGGAAGTGCAGAAAAGATTTGAGTAATGAGTCCCCCCCTTGGGGAATTAATATGATGATTAGTGTTTTTTTGTTTGTTTGTTTTTGGACCTTCAATACTATTTTTACTGTATCTGTCATCAGTCTGGTGTGAAACTGGCACTGACCCACTTAAACACAATGTGGTTGCTGATGGTTAAGACTGTTATTCATGGGTGTGTGTCTGTCACCCACCGCTTCATGTGTTAAACACAGAGTTTGTGTGAGAAAGAGGAAGTGAAACTAAGAGGTGTAAAGCTTGACCTCTGATGCTGCTCAGACGCTCCTGCAGACATGATGAACATCTTTAACTGTTCTTTCTCAAAGCAAACATCTTTCACATATTCTCTCACAAAGATTTAACAATAGTGAGCTCTACAGAGATAAAGCTTGTGTTTGACATCTGGAGACATTAACTCTCTTCTCCAGTTGTTCTTGTGTAGTTGAGATGACGGTCACACATCACCAGGAAGAGGAAGACCAACATTTAGCTGCACTTTATAAAGTGTGAAAACTGCAGGCGTTTGACGGCTTAAACTGATGATGATTTTGTCATTTGGGCGTCGACACTGACACACTGACACTGCAGAGCGGTAAGAACATTTTTACCATTATTGTTTATGAGTTAAAATCATTCATTAGGGCTACGACTGATATTTATCAAACTGTTTTAGGTGAATGTTGATTTGATGAAGTGATTTGAACTCCAGAAGCTCAATATCTGTTGTAGATTCATGTGTAAATATTGTGTGAAGCTCTTTAGACACACGAGGCCTGACATGAGAAACATCATCAGTTCACGTCAAGCCTTCAATGAGCCGTGAATTATTCTGAAATCATCATGTGCTTTATCTGTCAAATAGAGTTTGTGATGTTGTATAGAGATGAGGCTCATAATGTGATAATCGTCAGTTTTCTGATTGCAGAAGTCACTATGGTGTCGTCTCTCATAAAGTCTCTTCCTCTGATCGTAGTGATCATGACTGCGGGTGAGTCTTCAGTTTCACTCACTATACAGATATTTGAACAAAAGATGATTGAGATCTTCACACTTACAAACTGACATCAGTGTTTTACTGTCAGCTGACATAAAATATTCAGAAGTTAAAAGTTATTTGATTAAAACACCTGAAAGCCTCTTCATTTCTCATCTGGTGTTTCAGGGGTTGATGGTCAGCAGGATTGGGGAGTGAATTACAGCCCTTCATATGTTTTGTGCATTAAAGGGATCAACAGTGAAAATATCCTGTACTTTAAATATCATCATGGTCATGTGATCAGAACAGCCTTCTGGACCAAAACTGTTGGAGAATCACCTGATCTGTGTTCAGATCCAGAGGAGAGAGGAGAGATTCAGTGTTTGCGTGAAGATAAAAACACTTCCAGCATCACTTTGACGAATGTAAGAGAAGCTGATAAACACGTCTACTACTGCAGATTTACTACAAACATTGATGGTGGAAAATGGACGGGGATTCCTGGAGTTCAGCTTGACGTCACAGGTAAAACTAGTGAACTCTCAGAAATAGACCACAGAAACACACACACACACACACACACACACACACACTTTCTTATGTTACTGAATCTAACAATGACCTTCTTTATTTGTTGGAACACAAAAGGAGATAATTCATAAAATGTCCTGATCGCTCTTGTTCAAATAATGACAGCAGGCTCCTTCTTCAAGCATTTTTAAAAAAGCACAGAATTGTCTTAAAATCATGTGACTTTTGACTGATATTCAAGTGTTGTGAAGGTGTGCAATAGAGTTTAATCGAGAAACAAAGTAACAAACCACAATGTAATGTCGTATTTAGCACAGATCTGTACTCAATAATAAACTGCACTGTTTTTTTTTCTCATCAAAGCTTGTCGTTTGTCTTCAGCACTTGAATATACGCACGAGTTTCATACGAGTGTTTTGATGTTTTCGTATTCTTTTTAAATCTTGAGGAAGTTCATCATTCACATCTCATTTTACTGTTTAACTGAACAAGTGACTTGTATTATCTTAGAGCCATATATTATTATACATTAGTCTCTAAAATTCTTGATTCTGATTGGTCAGTTGCAACATTCCGTTGTCAGTTATAGAGGGTATGCATTGATGTCACTTTCCCGCCGGAACGCGCTCCCTCAGCTGGACTGAGTGGCAAAAGAACTGCTGCATGACTGGATTTAATAGGGAAAACTGAGAAAACACGAGTAAAACAAATGATTACACTAAAGGTTGGACTCGAAAGTGTTTTATAACATGTTTCTTATAACATGTCAAAGAAACCTAATCCATGGATACTGACATGCAGCCAGGAATCGTGTTTCCTGACATTTATATGTGCCTGATTTCGATGCCGGGGAAACACATAAAGCAAATCTGCCTGTGAACACTTTATATAAATACAATATAGCAGTGTCGTGCGGTCCATATAAGCTCTGCATACCCAAGCCATTCGTGGACTCGGCAACTAATATTAACATTAAAAAAATATATTATGTAGTATGTAACTGTCCGTGATTTATTTATTTGCCAAACGACGGTAATTTTCTTTAACTCTGCCAGTTACGGAGACTTCCTGATCTACTGCAGCTTTTGTTTTGGAACGTCATCATCGTCCCGCGTTCTCATTGGTTTGCTGGTCTATGGCGTTTTTCATAAGCAGGATAAGCTGTGAGCGGATCGCTCTCCCAAGAGGAAAAATGAGCTGCTGCCAGATCTTGATCACCGAAAATCACATTGTATTTGATACAAAAAACTAGACTTAACCAAATGGGGAAAAAAATCAAAACTAAAACTATTTTCATAGTATTTCATTTTCACCATCGAGAATTTTTTTTTTATGAAAACTTGTCAAAACTTGTTTAAGACAGTCCTACTGTAACTATCAGAGGATGTTAATCGATATCTGTGTGTTTGTTAAAAGTCAGTTTGCACAATTTCAACTTATTTTTAAAAGAATACTGATATTATTTTTATTTAGCCTACTTATATTGATTATAATTACATTTTATTTTTTATTTATAATAGGCTGCTAAATTATTACTTATTATGTTATACTTATTTTTAATTATTAGTTTAAAAAATACTTCTGGCAGAAATGACAAGCAGGCGGCCTCACGCAATACAAAGTCAATGGAGACGGTTGGATTGTTTCCCCCGGTGGGCGTGGTTTTCAGATTATGATGCGTGTCGCTCTGTCTCTATTTCCCGATAATGTCCGTCGTCAATAGCAACACTGTAATAGTAGACCTACGGTAATATTGTTGAAGTGATTTTGTTGTTTCTAGAATGATTGTTTGTTCACTGTAATGGATTATAAGATAATAATCAGAAATAATGATGAAATTTAAGATAATAATGATAGTTATGATTTTAAAAGTTTCTCTTCTCAAATGAACATTTCATGTCTCCATCATTATTAATGTGGTGTAAAGCTGTGTAATAAGTGATTTGACTGTACATTATCTTTAAATGTCCATCTTGTTTGATCTTGTTTGTTGGTCTCGGCTCAAAGCTGATGCTGGGAACTTTTTCTTCACAGAAGCTTGTGTTTAATGAAGTAATAAAATATTTCAACTTAAATCAATATTTTGTGTCTAATTATTTACTTATGTGGCAAGTATCTGTGTAATAAGTGGGATAATGTAGATCCAGCCGGTTGTTATCCCAGAATAATCCCTGACTGTCACTCGTCCTGATCACCCTGAAGTTTATTTTGCAAAAACAACCGGCTGGATGTTCGAGCAGGATGTTTTTTGCTTTCAATTTTCTCCTTTTATGTTTTGAAAAAGAAAGTTTTGCAGCTTTAGAAAAAAACAAAACCATAAATAATGATAAAAATGACTGATTTTAATTTGTGAACTCTCTAAGTTGACAGTGAATCAGTTGTTGTTGTTGTTGTGTCAGACCTGCAGGTGGAGACACAGCAGAGAGTGAAAGAGGGAGATTCAGTCACTCTGACATGTAAAAGCAGCTGCTCTCTGACTGAACAAACAACATTCATCTGGTTCAGAAACACACAGAGATTCACTGAAGGAATTGAGAAAGAGAATCAGCTTCATCTGCAGTCAGTCAGTCGTTCTGATGAAGGAAACTACAGATGTGCTGTAAGAGGAAATAATGATCATCTGATCTCTCCTGATGTTCATCTTAATGTTGAATGTGAGTACAAACTGATTCATTAATATTAGTGAAATATATTACAAACTTGGCATTTCATTTGGGTGAATATGTAAAGGTCCAAAAATCTTTGGTGTGTGTTGAAAATACTACAGAAGAAAATGAAAGATTTCTGTTTGTTGCTAAAAGTCTCTTTAATTATTTTCCTCATCTCTGTGTTTCAGGGGTTGATGGTCTGTGGGATCAGGGAGTGAATTACAGCTCTTCATATGTTTGTGCATTAAAGGGATCAACAGTGAAAATATCCTGTACTTTAACACGTCCTCTGAGTTATAAACTCATAAAAGCTTTCTGGACCAAACCTGTTGGAGAATCACCTGATCTGTGTTCAGATCCAGAGAAGAGAGGAAGAGTTCAGTGTCACAGTGAATATGAACACACTCACAGCATCACTTTGACGAATGTAACAGAAGCTGATAAACACGTCTACTACTGCAGATTTATAGATGATGAGAAGAAAACATGGGCAGTGATTCCTGGATCTTGGCTTGATGTCACAGGTACAGTGAACTCATGGCTTATTGCATTTATTATATAGAGTAGTGCATAGGTGAAGCTCTTAAACATAATTTTAACAGGTGTGAACCAATCTATAATCTTTCAATCACCTTACTCCATCATCAGCTGTTTTGGCGTCCCTTTACCTCTAACAGTGAGAGACAGGAAGGAATGAGATGATCCAGGACACAATGGCTCTTTATATCAGATGTGATTGTCAGGAGTGATGAAACTGACAAGCATTATATTGTGTCACTGCTGTCTGAAGTGCCTCAATGTTGTGCTTTAGTGTCATCATTACTGTCATTTCAGTATTATCACCCTGTAATGTAGATGTGGTGACTGAATTTCATTAAGACAATAAGATTAAAGTCAGATGTTGTTGTTGTTGTGTCAGACCTGCAGGTGGAGACACAGCAGAGAGTGAAAGAGGGAGATTCAGTCACTCTGACATGTAAAAGCAGCTGCTCTCTGACTGAACAAACAACATTCATCTGGTTCAGAAACACACAGAGATTCACTGAAGGAATTGAGAAAGAGAATCAGCTTCATCTGCGGTCAGTCAGTCGTTCTGATGAAGGAAACTATCAGTGTGAAATAAGAGGAAATAATGATCGTCTTCGCTCTCCACCTGTTTATCTTAATGTTGAATGTGAGTACAAACTGATTCATTAATATAGAGTGGTGAACAGTAACGACCAGCTAACAGAATTTTGTTATAAGAATGTTCTCTAAATATTCAGTGTTGGTTCTGGGAACATAAAAAATGTCCAGTTGTCATGATGTTAAAGGGAACATTTTTTCAAAAGGTATATTAAGTTGAAAGAACTCAAAGGTTCTTTTAATTTAATTTTGATTTCAAATTCAACATTGTAGGAACGTTGATTTGTAACATTCCAAGAAAATGAAAATGTTCAGTTTCCTTAATGTTAGTAGAATGTTATTTAAAGGTTAGTAAGATGTTCCTGAAACATTCTTTCAATCATTCAAACACCTGCTGTGAACAAACACTGAAAGAAAGAGAAGGAGAACCTTATTCTGAAATGAAGAAATCATCACCAAGCAAAAGCAGTGTCCAATTTAGGAATAACTGATTCTTCTCAATGAACCTGATAAATCATTTCGCACCAAAAATTTCATTCATGAATTGGACTGATCCGAAGATGTTCTCGAGTCAACAACTCATTGATTTGTGTGTTTCAACAGGTGGGGTAAAATGCCCCACTCTGACAAAGCCATTTGCTTTATATATTTAAGCAGTTTTAGCTTAAATTGAAAAAGACAAGCCAAAATAACAGTAGATAAATTAATGTTTATTTATAACCATACCAGTCAATATTGTTAGTTGATGCTAACTGTCTGGCTAACTAGATAGTCTTCACATGAAATCAGTTTTCTCTCAGGTACGTCCCCAGTGAAGGCTTCATAGTGAATACTTCAACATCACACTTGTATTTTGAGCAGTAGGAATAAAAAAAAAGTGTAATATAAAATTATTTACCTAGCCTCTTTATTATTATTATATAATTAAGTAAATTATATAATAATATTAAAAAGTAAATTATTTATTAAATAAATTATTAAGAAGCCTATTTAAAAAAAATCACTAAATAAACATTCATCAATCAGCACATTTTATATTAAAAATGAAGTACTTTTGTACTTTCACTCGAGTAAAATTGAAAAGGAGTACATCATACTTTGACTGGAGTAATATTTTATTATATCTGTACTTTTACTCAAGTTCTTGATTTGTGTAATTTGTCCACCACTGTTTATTTTAGTGAAATAGTTCACAGATTATTCAGAATTTAGTCCAGATTTGTTTGATAATTTCATACAGACTGCATGACATTTTTGTTTATTAGACATTATTCTTATTAACTTATTTATATGCTAAATTAATTTAAAGTATGAACCTTGGGTTGATAAATCTGTAAATATAATATTGTTTTATTGACTTCCAGACATGTTGGTCTGGTTTATCAATGCAGAAATGTTTTCTGGAAACACCTGCAATTGCTGATAATGAACTCAACAAAAGTCAAAGGTCAAGAGCTCAACTAAAACAAACACTGATCTCCAAACTAAACATTTTTAATAAGACATCAACATCTAAACCTCCTTTAATTCTCAATAAGAGCTTCTGTAGACATGTGACAGGAATATCAGGAACATCATACTAACCTTTAAATAACATTCTACTAACATTAAGGAAACTGAACATTTTCTTGTTCTTGGAATGTTACAAATCAACATTCCTACAATGTTGAATTTTAAATCAAAATTAAGTTGAAAGAACGTTTGAGGAACATTATACCTTATAAAAACGTTCCTCTAATGTCAAGAAAACTGGACGTTTTTAATGTTCCCAGAACCAACACTGAATATTTAGAGAATGTTCTCATAACAAAATTCTGTTAGCTGGGTTGACATCAGTTTAGATTTGCTCCTTTTTCATCGCTGTTTTATATATATTTCATGTAGATCCTCCCAAGAATGTCTCAGTGTCCATCAGTCCGTCTGGTGAAATAGTGTCAGGAGATTCAGTGACTCTGAACTGCAGCAGTGATTCAAACCCTCCTGCTCTGAACTTCAGCTGGTTTAAGGAGGATGAAACCTCAGCTGTTGGATCTGGACAGAGTTTCAGCATCTCCAGCTTTAGCTCCAGTTTCAGTGGACGCTTCTACTGTGAGGCTCAGAATAAATATGGATCTCAGAGATCAGCGTCTGTGTCTCTTACTGTTAAAGGTATTTTCTATAAACAGACACTCTTTCAGGTTCATCTGTCTCACGTGTGAAATGATCTTCATGATCATCTTGTTTCAGGGGTTCAGAGAGCTGCTCTGCACACAGTTTCTGGGATCGTGGCAGGATGTGGAGGATTGATCTTCATCATCATCATCATCATCATCATTGTGTTCATAAGGTGAGTGAATGTTGAGCAGCTTCTGAATTAAATTATTTAAAAAAAATTAACATGAATGCAAAATTTGTTGAACTTAAACCAATCCAATATTAAACGTTTCTTTCAATTAATTATTTTCAGTACTTTCTAAAAAAAAAAAACATTTTTTTCAGGAAGAAGAGGAGAGATGGTGGAGCTGAAGTTATCAGACAAAATCAGGCAAGTTTGATGATTCATACCTGAAACTACAAAGACAGCAGTTTCATGACATGGATATTATATTTAACTAGAAAACACAAGACTTGTAAGATCATGTGCTGCTGCTTGATAAATATTTGACATGAAGACAATCTGGAAAACAACATACAAGTAACTCACAGTCACATGTGTTTCTGAATGATTGATCTGTTGTTATATTTCTGTGATATTTTCTGTGATAAACTGCAGGAGGATCGCTCTGACAGATCAGCAGAAACGGCTCTGACCAATGACGTTCCACTGTATTCACTCGTATCAGCCAATCAGAGGGATGATCTGTATGCCAGCGTTAAAGCAAAGAAACCCGAACGCTCCGGGAGACAAGCAGAAACAGACTCTGGAGATGTTGGAGAGGTTCAGTATGCCAGTGTCCATCACTTCAAGAACAAAGACATGAAGAAGACTGAAGAGAACGACTGTCAGACCATTGAGACGCATCATCCATCTGAAGCCAACAGGTGAGAAACCATCATTCATCTGAACCCCAATAAAACATGATCAATGATGAATCAGAGCTCTCGTTCTTGTGTTGTTGAGATGTTGGATTGTCATCTGCTGGTGGGACTTTCTGAAATGCCACATTAACATATTTATTTCTCCCCAGATCTGAGGACATTATCTACAGCTCAGTCAAATAAAGAGCATGTGATCAGAGCCACAGCCTGTTGATACTCATGGGAGAACTGGATTTGAGTCCAGCAAAGGTCATGTTCCCATATCCTTTGATTTCATCTATTTACACATTTATTTCTGTTTTTCTGTTCAGATATGGATGGATTTAGATTTATAATCAGCTCTTTTATTATGATCTTGATTGATTGTCAGTATTGCACACACACACACACACACACACACACACACACTGATACCTGTAATAGTCAAAGGTCTTTTAGCTCTCGCTTTGTACAGTCAGTTTACAATTTAGCACATTTCAACTCTCATTACTGTTATGTGTCGAATAATGTATTTTCTATTACTGTAATACTGTAAAAAATACTGAAATACTCTTTTGCAATGATGTTATTAAATTTAAAGCTATACTATACTATGTAACTTTTTTTTTGTTCAAATTTAACAAAATTTTAATAAATGAGGGGATACATTGTAAAACCATTTTCCAAACCGTGTTTTTGCCTTGCCTTAAATCATTATGGTAATTATTTATATTTCAGAGCTGTCAGGACTATATTCACAAAACATTGTTTTTGTTGATAATGCCAATCTTTAAACCAGTTACTTTGGTCTATTTGCCTATGAATATCTTAGCCAAGTTATAATAATTCCCAGCCACCTGCTGATAAGACATATTTTCAGATATGCATATTTATTTTCTTATTGAGAGTTTTGATGTCATTAGTGACATTCACACAAGGCGATCACCTGTAACCATGGACACATCTGTAATTACCAAAATAATGTTCCTCTGTACAGTATTGCCAACTATTTTCAATGGAAAGTAGATAAAGCCAGCTCAAAAAGTCTGGAAATTTTATAATGCGCCATCTGTCGGCACATCTGTTTTCTCATCTAATCTGTGTTCACATACTGTATTTTAATATAATACATAGCCTGATGTTCAATAAAGCTGTTCTCATTGACATATAGTGACTGACTACGTTAACCAGCTGTCCAAAAAGCCACTAGATTTAAAGCTAGTTGCTTTTTTTTTTTTTTTTTTTTTTAAAGTTGTAAAGGGAGTCTGAAAAGTCCCTAATCTAACACCAAAGCATTGTGGTGCCAAACTTGTACAGTGTAAAACGATGTGTTAGAATGTTACAGCTAGATGCTTAAAAACCGACAGCCAGTCATGTGCCTCATATTCACGTGCTTTGGACAGTCACGGAAAGACAGTGTGTTATATAACAGTCCTTTCAGCTTTTAATGTTGTCAACGGCAATGGAAAATGCACCAATTGGAGCGAATAAGAGATCATTTCATTCTTACCTCTATAGTCTGAAAAGTTAATTCAGAGAGAAAAAAACTTTTTAGTACTTTTGGCAGTGTAGGAGCATTCATGCCATTTCATAATTGCCGTAATTACGATTTCAACTTGTAAAAAGCTTTCACGTCCTCATACAGCTCATAATTACAACTTGTAAGCTGGAATTTTCTGAGAGCCCCTACTTGTACCATGTGACCACTGTACCACCTGACCTCTGCAGATTTATTCAGGCGTTGATAGTGTTGCCCATAGACATCATATAGGTAGACGCCCTATTGGCCGCTGGGCGCTGAGATTTGCGGCCGCCATCTTAGACCGGTCGCACTCCTAAGCTGCGTCCCAATTCGCCTACTTATACTATGTCCTAAAAGCATTTACTGTTTTTGTAAAGAAAAAGTACATACTTTTGAGTGTGTAGCAGAAGAGTAGACAAGCTTTGGGACATACTACCTCGTCATAACTGCGTCTTTAACGGACATTCTGTCGCTTATTTACGCAAACTGTAACTGTTTAAACTACCCTGTCAATCATCTTGTCACAGTTAAAATCCTCCACAGAATTAAATTATTTAAATTATTAAATTATTATTATTTTCCTACCGTTTCTGAGAGAAATGTAGTCGCACGTTGATCTGCCAGTCATGGGTCTTTCATGCAGAGAACGCTCATCTTTGCATAATAATGCATTTAAAAGTTAATGACCAAACGCATCGTTATAAAAGTTCACAATGCTGTTGCAGATGAAATATAATGTGGATAACATTTAATAAACATCTTTTCGTCAGGTTATATTGATTATTAATTATTCAAGCCCCTTTATCTTAACCGCTCTGCTTAACTGTCGGACCTCGCAAGTGTTTTCCACATAACTATTCAGATCAGAAAGAAGTTCGAAAGCACTTGTTAGAATGCGCGCATGAAACTTACTTTTAGCGTTAGGTAACGTTAAGTGCCTATTACCAACACAATCCAATCTGAATTTAATACATACATTGTTCGACCGGACATAATAACTGTTATTTGTGTTTGTGCACGTGATATCAGGAAGCAATGTATATCCTACACACATGACGGCAAAGCGCAAATCGAGTTACCCCTCCCACTTCTGCTAGTATTACTGATATCTTATTTTACTGCAACTATCTGTTTCTGCTTCTTTATCATATTTATAGTGTGTGATTTATAAATTACCTTATATCCTACATCACATATTTTGATTTTGGACGTCTGGTCACTTTATATCTTATATCAGAATCAAGCGGCAACCTCCCCCTTTCTCTCGTGAAGCCAATACGGAAGTAACTTAAACTGCGATTCATCGACTGGCCGCTAGGGACAGGCTCCAAAAGAGAGCAGAATCTCATAGAGTCCCATGTTAAATTGGCCAAGTTTATAGCAGAAAAAAACATGTTTACAAGTTGGTACAAATTGTGGTTTTGGTCTATACTGCTATTTTTGCCCTTCATGACAACTCTGAGGGGGGTGAATTTTTTTATAACTTATCCGTTTAAATTATATTAAGCCTTAAAAGTTCTGCATAATTAAGGGCGTGGTCACTTGAGTGACAGGTAGAGTGCGCTGCTGTCTGAGCCGTCATGTTACCTCAGCTGCCGCTGAATTTGGCATCTCAGCCGTTTTTGTGCTTTTTTTCTCGATTATTTTATACAATTATAAAATATGGCTTGCTGCATAATATTCGAGACTGATGTGTGTCTGTGTAGATGTGCATGCATGCGGAAGAGACAGAACACACGTTGTGGATCGTGGCTGAAAGTTTTGATTGCGAGATTTAACGTTACTACAATGACAAAACCAGGAGGATATACAACTCTGACAGCACTGCTTGGATATTATAACTAAAACTGCTGCACTATTTTGAAAAAAATATACTTTGGACACGGGCTCATTTGTTTGTTAGATACGATCGCTGCTCAGATTGCATCCTTTCTTGAAGAACGATGACAGAGAGCAGATCATTCAGAATAAATGTGAAATGTTTTTTTTTTTTTTTTTTGCAATGGACATTTATATTTTACCCAAGTGCCAGATTGGATTCATCTCGCGATCTCTATTATAAAGGTATGAAGTCCCATTTGATGTTCCATGTTGTTATTTGCACACCCAACACAAATTACTGGTGTTGGAGCATCTATATCTTAAAAAAACACCGTAAATTGACAGTAAACCTTTATAACTTTCTGATGTTAAAACTTATCTTTATTAATAATTTAGATAGTATCTAGATAGATAGATCCTTTGCTTGCTAACGTGGTCACGTCGAGCTAGGTGGGCGTGGTTTCAGCAACCAATCATATCAGCTCAAACCACCTCCCCGCCTCTTTGCCCATTTTCAGTTATCCGGGAGTGACGTGCGGTGACGCGCAGCTAAGATGGCCGCGTCCTCATTTTCGCTTCAAAACTGCTGTTCAGAACTCTATGGGTGACGTCACGGACGCTACGTCCATATTTTTTTACAGTCTATGATCAGAATATTATATAACTGTTAAGCCTACTATGAATATTAAAATACACTGAACAATGTGTCCTGTATCATAGCTACATGAATGACCTTTGCAGCAAAAAAAAAAAAAAAAAAAAAAAAAAAAAAAAACGCGTCAAAATCAGTTAGGTATTCAGTGAGATATGATTAATTAAATGCGCTGACAGCTCATTGCACCTGTCAAACAAAGGTCCAAGATGGCGGCTCCACGGCTCGTCCGTGCCAATAGGCAGTAGCGTTCGATAGGGCGTCTACCTATATGATGTATGGTGTTGCCACATAAACGCATTATTCCCAGTCGACACGAACGGCTCCAAGTACAGCGTCACATGTTGTCATCTTGAAATTACAGTAATTGTGACATGGCGTGAACGCAGCATGTGTAACATGAGGACACACAATGCTAGAGCTGGTCACGTGCAGCATTCTCACACTGCAAATATGCAAAAAGAACTTAACCCAGGATTGACATCGATTTTTTACTGTCTGAGCCAGAGAAAGCAAATGAACCACACTTGTTACAAATATCCAAATTATCACTTAAGTACTTAAATAAAAGTTTATAGTTTGGATATAAACACAGAAGTCTACGTTAGAAATTAAAACAGAGCAAATCACTTTTTAAAACTAACTTTCAAATAAAGATTGTGTCAAGTACATTATTATGCCACTAGGTGGCGACAAGTGACAGTAAAAATGTATTTGACATTGAAAGATTCATTCAAAAAAATTGTTGAAAAATATTGATTCATATACAGTAATAGAGAGGTGCAGGTATGACATCACTGTAGGCCAAAACACAGGAACAAATTAGCATTTTAGCACTTCTGGTTCCATCGTGCCTAAGTTAATGTTTTTTTTTTTAATGGGATTTTGGTTAAATGGCTGAACAAGGTCTGTGGAGAACACAAGCTCAAGACACTTTCATGTTTTATTCTACAAAATAAAATGCATCAGTATTAACCTGTTTTAAACTCTCTTTTTTTTTTTTTTTTTTAACTCTTATAGGGTCTTCAGAGTCTTTTTGACCCCAATTGATGTTTGCTAAAATAAAAAATAAAAAATATATATAAAAAACAAAAGTTCTCTTTGTCCAAATGGCATGTTACTTTGTACAGCTGTCAACACTTTCTAGATCTAAATAAATAAATAAAAAATTGGACTGATATCTTGTTTTTAATGTTGTTTTATCTTGTTTTTATATAAAAAAAAAAGTCACACTCAGGGTCTTTTATTGTTACAATTGTGATATAAAGTGAATTTTACAAAAATGCTCTTTTTTTGTATAAAAACCTATTTAAAAATATTTTTAATTTATTTATATAAATTTATAATAATAATAATAATAATAATAATTTATATAGTGCTTTTCTGGGTACTCAAAACACTTTTACATATATGGAAGGGGGAATCTCCTCAACCACCACCAATGTGCATCATCCACCTGGATGATTTGACGGCAGCCATATTACACCAGAACATCCACCACACACCAGCTTATTGGTGGAGAAGAGAGAGTGATGAAGCCAGTCAGTGTATGGGGATGATTAGGAGGCCATGATGGACAGAGGCCAACCGGCAAATTTGGCCAGGATGTTGGGGTTACACCCCTACTCTTTTCGAAGGACATCCTGAGATTTTTAACAACCACAGAGAGTCAGGACTTGGTTTAACGTCTCATCCGAAGGACGGTGCTTTTTGACAGTATAGTGTCCCCATCACTATACTGGGGTATTAGGACCCACACAGACCACAAGGTGAGCGCCCCCTGGAGGTTTCCTAGGAGGTCTCCCATCCAGATACTAACCAGTCTCAGCCCTGCTTAGCTTTAGTGGGCAACCAGTCTTGGGCTACAGGGTGATATGACTGCTGGCCGATGGGGGTTAAATGGAACTACAGAGGACGTTGGGGACATTAAATGTCATGACGCCGAACAGGTAGACTCAGTCTGCTTTTATAGCCTCCTCATGCTCATAATTGTACTCTTATAAACTATTCTAACTCAAATTTTCTGGGAAAATGTTTTTATATAAAAACTGAAAGATTTTTCAGAAGCTAGTGATGGTGGCCCTAGTGTGGTTCGTTTATAGCCTTTATAGCCTGCCAACTGCATTTAGTCTTCAAAATTCACAAAAGTTGTGTTTATCTATGAAAATGAACTCAATGGACAAAACATGCAGGTATCATAAACTTTTGCTGATCACAGAGCTTGTTTTTTTGCGACAATCCAAAAGCTTAAGGGAAAATCCTTTGGGGTTTTTGTCAAGGGAACCAGTGTGATACGAACTGCCAGTTGGCCTATAAAGTGACGTCATGCACCACTCTATAAAACAAGTGAAGTAGTTATGAATGTAGTGAGTCATTGAATCATTCACTTTAAACAATTCAATTAAATGAAATAGCTTTAAATAGACTGCAGCAATTAATATTTTGTCCTCTCTAGTAAATAATTTGTAGTTGTCTGTTCAGAATCATGATCTCTATTTGAAACAAACAAAAAATCTTCTCATTTTATCCAGAATCATGCAGCTCTAAAACAAAATTGTGTACTTCGTCCACCACTGCCCTATTGTGTGTACAAGGTTTTTTTAATCTCATGAAACTTTAGTCTTATTTTGCATTGACACAGGAAATGTGATCATTTTTAACCCCCACTTTATACGTCTGTTCAGTCTTCAAACTCACCATTTGCACTTTGAGTACTGTGTCAGACAGGCTGTTTGCTTTCTCCAAAAAAAAAAGAAAAAAAAAAAGTGCAGTCTAGAGCAAAAGACATAAGCTTGATTGAGACAAGCTCTTAGCATGCATGAGCAATGACCAGCTCAGCAGTGCAACACCTCGACGCCACTGATCTTATCAGTCGTTTGGTGTTGGCGAGTCACTAAAACTATTTCTGAGCAGCACTTTTTTTGTTCTTTGTTCTTTTTATACTTAAACAAAAACACTTTCAGAAGCTTTATTGCGAGTTTTGCAGTGTATAAAGTGGATGTGTGTATTTATGTTTGTTTATAGAGCCGTGATGGTTCCCGTGGTGAGGAGCACCAGAGTGACTCTTCTTTCCCTAATGTTTCTGCTCTTGACTTCTGGTGAGTCACAGATGTTATAGAGCTTGTTTTGTGTTTTTTAAAGCATGCATTAACTATCTATTCTACAGTCCACCTATCAGAAACACTCTCTGCCTGTCAATCATTTTTTGCTGACTTTGGGTTGGTTGGCGAGAGAGGACATGTGGTTGATGTGTTTGCTTTTCACAGTTCTGTGTCAGCGTGATCATTTCTGCCACACCCTTCAGCAGGACTTTTTACACTTCTCACACTGTGCCATCTCTCCAGCAACAAGTGATAGATATTATTTAGCTGCATTTACACAACTCATACTTGACTATTTGTCTTCTATGTGTTTTGTGTGTTTCAGGAGTTTTTGGAGAAAACTGGGATGTGATTTATGAAAATAATTCAATATGTGCTCTCAAAGGATCCACAGTAAACATGTCATGCACATACAGATACCCTCAGCAGTATCCACTGACAGAAACCTTTTGGATCAAGAAACCAGATGAAAAGATCAAAAGTTTAAAAGAATATCAGGAGTATAAAGACAGGGTTGAATACATTGAAGACAGACAAAACAAAACTGCTGTTCTCAGATTGCACAATGTCACCGAAGATGATGAGAAAGTGTATTGTTTCAGATTATTAACTGCAACTGAAGGACAAAGATGGTTTGGTCAACCAGGAATTCAACTTAAAGTTTCTGGTAATCCACTTCTGTCCTTCATTTCAATTATTTATTTATTTAACAAACTGTTAGTAGTTTTAGGTCATGGTTAGAAGGATTTGTGTCCTCCAGCCCTTCAGGTTCAGGCTCCAGAGCAGGTGCTGGAGAAAGAAACGGTCAATCTGACATGTAGAACTACCTGCGATCTGACAGACAGATTCATCTGGTACAAAAATGGACAGACTTTAAACTTCCACAGCGACATCCTGCAGCTTCAGTCAGTCCGCAGTGATTCTGGCAGTTACAGCTGTGCCGTCAGAGGACAAGAACATCTGCCCTCTCCTGCTGTCAGCCTCAGTGTCATGTGTGAGTAGGTCTAGGTCTGTAAGCAACAGCAGTAAAGTGTTAGAAGAGTTTCCTGTATGTCTTTTACCTGAAAACCCAGCCAATCAGAGAGCAGTTTTGCTGTTTAGCTTTGTCTCGTCTGCCCCCTGCTGGAGGAAGATGTACCTACACAAAGATAAGACACCCGTCCATTCATTAACCATGATTTCTAACTAAAACATAGATACTGCAAATATTTTATTATAGTATAGATGTTTTTACACAGTCTAATTGTTTTTGTAAAGCTCTTGAAAGTGGATGTATAGCTTTCTTCAGGTCGTGGTGTGAATCAGGGCATGTGGTTGAAGTTAGCAAAATGGCTTTAATCCTTTTAAATCAATTAAATCTTTTAGCTTTGTAACTGTATAGAGGTACAGTTTTGAGAGTTATAATTAACATTTTCAGTGAATTACAAAAGAATTAAAATATACTCAATGTGGAGGAAAACATCCCCACCTTGCGGTGAACTCAATAAGAATAAACAATTATTCAATTAAACACATTAGAACATCACATTCCACAACACACCTGCACAATGGAGACGCATAAAGTGGAAATAAGGAGCACAAGGAATTAATCAATCCTATAAAACACAAAATAACACACAGAAATTACGATCAGGCCTCGTTACACAAAGTCGAAATAACTCAATGTAAAATAACACATTCGACGCCAAACATGTCCACAGATCCCTAACATGTTCACTGCAAGGTAAATTTAACAGATATTTATGCGTTTTGAACACTTTTAACTAATTATTCCCGCCCGTGTAACTTAACCACAGCATCTCTCATTAACTCTATTGGCTGTCCCTATTCATTTCACTCACTAAATGCCATCATTTACCAGATAGATGGCGCTGTCACCATTTATGCAATAATTTAACAATATATTTACACTCGTTACACTTACAATAGCTTTAAAATATAAATCTAAACTGTGTTGTTTTGTGGCTGAAATGCAGTCATTATTTTTTGCAATACCAGATGAATAAAAACATTTATGACATTTTTTTTACTTCAAGTTCAATTTTGGGAAAGCGATTCAGTGCAGTATAAAAATGTATCAGTTTTTGATGATGGAGGTATGAATAATAATAAAAGCATGTTGTTTTACCTCTAGATTCCCCCCGAAATACATCAGTGTCCATCATCAGTCCATCTGGTGAAATAGTGTCAGGAGATTCAGTGACTCTGAACTGCAGCAGTGATTCAAACCCTCCTGCTCTGAACTTCAGCTGGTTTAAGGAGAATGAAACCTCAGCTGTTGGATCTGGACAGAGTTTCAGCATCTCCAGCTTTAGCTCCAGTTTCAGTGGACGCTTCTACTGTGAGGCTCAGAATAAATATGGATCTCAGAGATCAGCGTCTGTTTCTCTCACTGTTAAAGGTATTTTCTATAAACAGACACTCTTTCAGGTTCATCTGTCTCACGTGTGAAATGATCTTCATGATCATCTTGTTTCAGGGGTTCAGAGAGCTGCTCTGCACACAGTTTCTGGGATCGTGGCGGGATGTGGAGGATTGATCTTCATCATCATCATCATCATCATCATCATTGTGTTCATAAAGTGAGTGAATGTTGAGCAGCTCCTGCATTAAATTCTTTTGCAAAATTTATAACATCCTGCATTTATAACAAATTTATTTATTTATGTTTCAACGTCCAGTAGGAAAACTAACTTCAGTTTGTTCCACAGAGATTCACTGAAGGAATTGAGAAAGAGAATCAGCTTCATCTGCAGTCAGTCAGTCCTTCAGATGTGCTGTAAGAGGAAATGATCATCTGATCTCTCCACCTGTTTATCTCAAAGTAGATTGTGAGTACAAACTGATTCAATAATAGTGAAATATTTCACACACTTGGAATTTCTAAATTGCATTTGTTGAATATGTAAATCTATTGTAGGCCCACAGAAATTGGGAAAATAATAATTAGAAGTGTGTTGTAAAAAGTGCAGAAGAAAATGAAAGTTTTCTGTGTTTGTTGCTGAAACTGTCTTTAATTATTCTCCTCATTTCTGTGTTTCAGGGGTTGATGGTCAGCAGGATTGGGGAGTGAATTACAGCCCTTCATATGTTTGTGCATTAAAGGGATCAACAGTGAAAATATCCTGTACTTTAAAATATCCTCCCGGTCATGTGATCAGAACAGTCTTCTGGACCAAACCTGCTATAACTGATGGAGAACTACCTGACCTGAGAAATGACCCAGGAAAAATAGGAAGAGTTCAGTGTCACAGTGAAGATAAAGACACTTCCAGCATCACTTTGATGAATGTAAGAGAAGCTGATAAACACGTCTACTACTGCAGATTTACTACAAACATTGATGGTGGAAAATGGATGGGGATTCCTGGAGTTCAGCTTGACGTCACAGGTAAAACTAGTGAAGTCTCAGAAATAGACCACAGAAACACACACACACACACACTGAGATATTGTCAGTGAATTCTGTGTCATAAAACAAACTTAAATTAGTTCAAACTCAGTTACTCTGGCAACTTATGCTGGGAAACTAGCCTGGTCCACAGCAGGCTAACCATCAGGCTAAACTGAGCTCCTCTAACTGACCAATAGGAAAGCAATGATATTACAGCTGACTCCCTCACATACAATTATTTGACTTTATTAACCACTATCAGTCCAATATATTTTATATATATATATATATATATATATATATATATTATATATATATAATAATAAAGGTAAGTATGATGAACCAAAACATTTAAAGAGAAGTAATTTCTTGACAATTAAAAGTGTTATATAGCCCACTGAATCATTCTCAGACTTAATACTGACAACAATGGAAACACTTGGGAGAGAACTGTCAGGAAACTTATTTTGCATCTGAGCATCTGTGGGGCGTCCTCAAACGGACGGTGGAGGAGCACAAGGTCTCTAACATCCACCGGCTCCGTGATGTCGTCATCAGTGGAAGAGGATCCAGTGGAAACCTGTGAAGCTCTGGTGAACTCCATGCCCAAGAGAGTTACGGCAGTGCTGGAAAATAATGGTGGCCACACAAAATATTGACACTTTGGGCCCAATTTGGACATTTTCACTTAGGGATGTACTCACTTTTGTGGCCAGCGGTTTAGACATTAATGGCAGTGTGTTGAGTTATTTTGAGGGAACAGCAAATTTACACTGTTATACAAGCTGTACACTCACTACTTTACATTGTAGCAAGGTGTCATTTCTTCAGTGTTGTCACATGAAAAGATATAATAAAATATTTACAAAAATGTGAGGGGTGTACTCACTTCTGTGAGATACTGTATATACCTTTAATTTAGAGAAGGAGAAACTGGGGAAGTGTCTTTAGTGCATCAGACATGTGTCACTTTGCTCACAGCTGATTGGTCCAGTTTCGGTTTGAGATGTCTTACCCAGAACACAATCTGCCCCGATGGTGATGAACACCACTAAAAGCCCCAAGTAGGAAAAGCTGCAGAGCGAAGATCTTCAAAATGGGGCGTGAACTCCAAAAGTGGGCAGAGTAATGTATGACCAGGCTTATTAACCTTATTAACCACTTATCTCCTGAAGTGCCATTTTCTTCAGCATGCTATTCAGCACAAATCCCTTCCTCCCATTTCACTGTTTAAGGTTGGAGTAGGGTAGGTTTAGGGTTTAGCATTGGCTGTAGCATCGTGTAGGAAATCAGCACTGTGATTGACATGACCAATGAAATCTATAGAATTGGCTGCAGGGTGGAGTTTTTACTGAACTGGATTGTGGAAAAAAAAAAAAAAATCATGCATGTGTGTCATGTGCCTGTCTGTCAATTGGAGGAAGTTACGCCCTATTTTGGAGCTCCAACAAATATTAAGAAATCTCAAGGCTGCAGCGATACTCTTCTAAAAAACAGACTACTTTCATGGTGCCTAAAACACAGGGTTGGCAGAAAGTAAACTGAATACCTGGCGAGCCCTGGTTTACATTGTTATAACTTTGTTATTATTCTAAATTAGTTGTTGTTGTGTCAGACCTGCAGGTGGAGACACAGCAGAGAGTGAAAGAGGGAGATTCAGTCACTCTGACATGTAAAAGCAGCTGCTCTCTGACTGAACAAACAACATTCATCTGGTTCAGAAACACACACACTGTAAAAAAAAATTTGCTGCGAAAACGTAAAAAAGTGAGTCAACCTGATGCATTAAGACTTTTGCGTTGTCTCAATGTATTTTAAATAATTACACATAGTAATGATACAATGTTCAGCCAACTAACACTTGCTTGTTTTTGCAGTTCTGATTTTCATATTTTCCCAGTTAAGATTTTTGTTTTACACCAACTACTGTTGTTCAGTTAATTTGCTTTTTTATGTTCTGTGGATGAAGAATTTTCAATTGGCAAAATTATTATGCATGTTAGCCAACTAACACTTGCTTGTTTACGCAATTCTGATTTTTTAATTTTCCTAATAATGATATTTATGTCACCGCAATTGCTGTTGTTCAGTTAATTAGCTTTTTTATGTTTTGTGGATGAGAAATGTTCAATTGGCAAAATAAAGACAGGTCATAAAACATTTACTTTATCATTTATTTCAATTAGAAATAAGATGCTACACAAGCACAAACTCAGTTCACAATATTTAACTTTTTTTAAAGTTGTGACACAACAGCTGCACTTTAAAGAAAAAGTCCAGATTCCATCTTCAGTAGGAACTTAAATTTTGCATACACTAAGCATACAGACAATTTTTAACACCAACAAAAATCAGTGCAATACAATTACATCTGATAAAATAAAATAAAAAAAATAAATAAAATAAAATACATCTGATGACAAGAAAAAGAGATGCCACCTAAAAGAATCACCTTGTATCCAAGCTGCACTTTAGGTCTTGTAACAAATGAACGCCAAAAATGATCCCAAAACACTGTTCTGATTTTTTTACAACAGTTTGTTCTTCAGAGAAAGCACACGTTTGGTGCATCCAGATCCCAGCTCCATGAAAACATTCTGAATGGTGTCAAAAGTGTACTTAAGAGCTTGAGGATAGGACATGTTTAATGCATACAGAAGGCCAAAAAGGTATGCAAGAGCAGTAGAAATATCTGGGAGATCTTTCAAAACGACGACCTGCTCCAACACAACAGCAATGTTCACAACCTCGGGTGATGTCGCCTGGGTGTCATCTTCCAAAACACACAGAATGGCAATAGACACTCCTTTTGCCCCATCTTCGGTGTCCTGTTACACAAACAATAATATCCATAATAGACTGTAAAAGTCAATACCCACTGAGCAAATTACGTCCAGAAGACGTCTTTTTTAGGTCTTGTCTCAGGTTGAAAAGACGTCCACTGAGGGGCCAGAATGAAAGTTTTTATGACGTCTTTTTTTGACGTCTTCTGGACATCCGATATAGACGAACACGCAGAATCACCAAAGGAGAAAAATCACAATTTTTAAGCCACCATCGTGGAGATGAGTGTTTGCTTTAGTTGGGCTCTTGACCCTTGCCTTATTAATATTAGAGTTTGTTTGGGCAGTTAACTGAGTCATAACAGCCGGACAAGTAAAGAGAAATGATCAGGTGTTGGTTATGTTTTCACTTAATCATTATTTGACCTGAATCATTTAGAGCCCAATCTCTGAGTTAGATTTATGTTATTGATTACAGCAGAACTGTGATTCTACAGCACAAGATCAGCTTTATCAATATAATCTGAAAGATTCACATGATAAAAAAATTTTCTCTTAAGCACACACAGACATCAAAATCAGCCTGTGAATCTCAATGACGGTGACAAGCAACATATTCTGATCAACAGATCAGTTCTGAACATTAGAAAACAAGCTACTAAAAAGTCACATAAACAGAACAAAATAAAATATGAGAATAAAGGAAATTACTAAGACAATTAAGCTCATAATTTATTCATGCAGCAATGCATGATGGGAGCCGTGGATGAATTTTGATTGGTGGCTCCCAGAATGCACTGCAACATGCTTTTTGATGGCCACCACTGTTGAGATTCACAGGCTGATTCTTGATGTCTGTGTGTGCCTAAAATGAATACTTTTTTTGTTCAACACACCTTTGAAATCATTTGAATCATATTGTAAAAGCTGATCTTCTGCTGTAGAATCACAGTTCTGCTGTAATCAATATGTAAATCTAACTCAGAGATTGGGCTCTTCATGAGTTCAGTGATTCAGGTCAAATAATGGTTATTTGTGAGACCCATAACCAACACCTGATCATTTCTCTTTACTTGTCTGGCTGTTATGACTCAGTTAACAGCCCAAACAAACTCTAATATTAATAAGGCAAGGGTCAAGAGCCCAACTAAAGCAAACACTCATCTCCACGATGGTGGCTTAAAAATTGTGATTTTTCTCCTTTGGTGATTCTGCGTGTTCGTCTATATCGGATGTCCAGAACGTCAAAAAAAGACGTCATAAAAACTTTCATTCTGGCCCCTCAGTGGACGTCTTTTCAACCTGAGACAAGACCTAAAAAAGACGTCTTCTGGACGTAATTTGCTCAGTGGGACTTTTACAGTCTATTATGGATATTATTGTTTGTGTAACAGGACACCGAAGATGGGGCAAAAGGAGTGTCTATTGCCATTCTGTGTGTTTTGGAAGATGACACCCAGGCGACATCACCCGAGGTTGTGAACATTGCTGTTGTGTTGGAGCAGGTCGTCGTTTTGAAAGATCTCCCAGATATTTCTACTGCTCTTGCATACCTTTTTGGCCTTCTGTATGCATTAAACATGTCCTATCCTCAAGCTCTTAAGTACACTTTTGACACCATTCAGAATGTTTTCATGGAGCTGGGATCTGGATGCACCAAACGTGTGCTTTCTCTGAAGAACAAACTGTTGTAAAGAAAATCAGAACAGTGTTTTGGGATCATTTTTGGCGTTCATTTGTTACAAGACCTAAAGTGCAGCTTGGATACAAGGTGATTCTTTTAGTTGGCATCTCTTTTTCTTGTCATCAGATGTATTTTATTTTATTTTATTATTTTTTTTTAATTTATTTTATCAGATGTAATTGTATTGCACTGATTTTTGTTGGTGTTAAAAATTGTCTGTATGCTTAGTGTATGCAAAATTTAAGTTCCTACTGAAGATGGAATCTGGACTTTTCTTTAAAGTGCAGCTGTTGTGTCACAACTTTAAAAAAAAGTTAAATATTGTGAACTGAGTTTGTGCTTGTGTAGCATCTTATTTCTAATTGAAATAAATGATAAAGTAAATGTTTTATGACTGTCTTTATTTTTGCCAATTGAACATTTCTCATCCACAAAACATAAAAAAGCTAATTAACTGAACAACAGCAATTGCGGTGACATAAATCATTATTAGGAAAATTAAAAAATCAGAATTGCGTAAACAAGCAAGTGTTAGTTGGCTAACATGCATAATAATTTTGCCAATTGAAAATTCTTCATCCACAGAACATAAAAAAGCAAATTAACTGAACAACAGTAGTTGGTGTAAAACAAAAATCTTAACTGGGAAAATATGAAAATCAGAACTGCAAAAACAAGCAAGTGTTAGTTGGCTGAACATTGTATCATTACTATGTGTAATTATTTAAAATACATTGAGACAACGCAAAAGTCTTAATGCATCAGGTTGACTCACTTTTTTACGTTTTCGCAGCAAATTTTTTTTTACAGTGCAGAGATTCACTGATCGAACAGTGAATCAGCTTCATCTGCAGTCAGTCAGTCGTTCTGATGAAGGAAACTATCAGTGTGAAATAAGAGGACATGATCATCTGATCTCTCCACCTGTTTATCTTAAAGTTGAATGTGAGTACAAACTGAATCAAGAGTTTGTGTTTAAAGATTCTTCATGAATCCAAGGTTGATATATCAGTAAATATAAAAGTCAAAACATAATACAGAAAACAATACATAATGGCTCACAAGAATGATTTAAAAATATATTAATGAATAAAGACAAAGAAAAGTAACGGTAATCAGGTAGGGCAGCTAGAGAAACACCTGTTCAAAATGACAATGGAGAACATTAAATACAAGATTATTTAACAGCCAATGAGAGAGAACGCCATTGAGGCCAGTTTATCAGAAATCCCTGATGATGTCACACTGCTCCCATGGATCGGGAATCCTCTCTCACGGCCACCTAAAGACTCAAAATAAATATTACACAGACACTCTTTCAGGTTCATCTGTCTCACGTGTGAAATGATCTTCATGATCATCTTGTTTCAGGGGTTCAGAGAGCTGCTCTGCACACAGTTTCTGGGATCGTGGCGGGATGTGGAGGATTGATCTTCATCATCATCATCATCATCATCATTGTGTTCATAAAGTGAGTGAATGTTGAGCAGCTCCTGCATTAAATTACTTAAAAAAAATGAACATGAATGAAGAATTTGTTGAACTTTGCACAATCAAAAATTTAATATAACATGACATTTTTAGTACTTTCTTTCATTTTTTTTTTTTTCAGGAAGAAGAGGAGAGATGGTGGAGCTGAAATTATTGGACAAAATCAGGCAAGTTTGATAATTCATACCTGAAACTACAAAGACAGCAGTTTCATGACATGGATATTATATTTAACTAGAAAATACAAGACTTGTAAGATCATGTACTGCTGCTTGACAAATATTTGACATGAAGACAATCTGGAAAACAACATACAAGTAACTCACAGTCACATGTGTTTCTGAATGATTGATCTGTTGTTATATTTCTGTGATATTTTCTGTGATAAACTGCAGGAGGATCGCTCTGACAGATCAGCAGAAACGGCTCTGACCAATGACGTTCCACTGTATTCACTCGTATCAGCCAATCAGAGGGATGATCTGTATGCCAGCGTTAAAGCAAAGAAACCCGAACGCTCCGGGAGAAAACAAGCAGAAACAGACTCTGGAGATGTTGGAGAGGTTCAGTATGCCAGTGTCCATCACTTCAAGAACAAAGACATGAAGAAGACTGAAGAGAACGACTGTCAGACCATTGAGACGCATCATCCATCTGAAGCCAACAGGTGAGAAACCATCATTCATCTGAACCCCAATAAAACATGTTCAATGATGAATCAGAGCTCTCGTTTTTGTGTTATTGAGATGTTGGATTATCATCTGCTGGTGGGACTTTCTGAAATGCCACATTAACATATTTATTTCTCCCCAGATCTGAGGACATTACAGCTCAGTCAAATAAAGAGCATGTGATCAGAGCCACAGCCTGTTAATGTTGAGTCCAGGTCATGTTTCCATCTCCCTCTCCTTTTGATTTCACCAGTTTACACATTTATGGGACCATTTTGCTGTTTAGATAAGGTTAAATTTCAGTTTAAAGTAAATGATTATTACAATCTTAACTGATAACACAAACACACACAGCCTTCATTGTACAAAAGTTGTATTCACTCAACTTACCTTTTTGAGTTGAGAAATCAAAATTTTGACACATAAGAGGTCATTGTAAAAACATCCTGTAAGTTTCAGAACTCAAATTTTTTTTTGTTAGTCTAAAAACAGCTTATATTGAAGTCAATCTGCCAAAACGACAGGTTGTGGAATGTGCCACTTTATGACATAATAGTGTGGCTAAACACCGCCTCCACAGAAGAAGATCAACGCCTGCTTCTACATCACTGCCTGTTTAGCTCCGCCCACTGATTTGTGCATGTAGTTAAATAACCAGAGAGGCAAACGCAGGTCAGCACAGAAACCAAACGATAAAGATGGCTCCGAAGACAACAAGACGCTGTGCAGTGCCAAGTTGTAGGAAAATGTAGTTCCAAATGTAGGATCGGGAGGAGCCTAAACATTCAGACCTGTCAATCATCATTACGAGTGTTTATAAGGATTTTAGGATAGATTTTAAAGTCCTACTCATCATGTACAAAGCTCGTAATAGACAAGGACCTACCTATATTACTATCTCTCTCATGAATTTTATTCCACTAATAACTTTAAGATTGTCTAATGCAGGTTTACTGGAGGTCCAGAATTTTCATGTTTAAAACTAAACTAAAGCAAACACTGATCACCGTAATGGTGATGTTAAATTAAATAATTAAATAATCAACATCTAAATCTCTGTTAATTCATAATAAGAACTTCTGTTGACGTGTGACAGAAATAAAGTCAGTCTGGTTAGTAAGTAAGGCTGGTAATGCTGTTTGTAAAGTGGGAAACTTCCCGCTAACAGTGTTTCAGTGAACATTATTAGACTGTTTTTAGAGAATGTTTCATACCTTTAGGAGGACGTTCAAGGAACAAAATCAAAACTTGCCATTAAAAAAAAAATCTTAAGACTGTATTTATTTTAGAATAATTTATATCTTTGTTCAAATTTCAATAGCATGTGTTGTGCTGTAGTTCTGTGAATAAAACCAACATTTAAATCTTCTTCTAGAAACCAGAAACACATTGAGATAGAAGACTACGTAATGTTTAACTCATTTATTACCAGGTTTGAATTTAATTCAATGGTGTGTGTCCTGAATTACATGAGAGAGTAAAACTTGCATGTAAATGTTGTTCTATAACAAGACACACACTTTGAAAGTTGACATGTCAAACCAGTGGCGGCACAAGGCCGGGGCTTGACCCACCAGAAATCTGCTCTACTCTCAGTGTAACTTTCATTAGAAATAATAAAGTCATTAAAAACCTTAAAAAAAACCTAAAAAAAATAAACAAAAAAAACAAGGATTAATAAACGTGCCTTTAAAAAATGTTTTTTAATGGGGAAGTCAATCGCACGCTCAGGTACGGCGCACAGAATATCTATTATATTAAACTCCTCATCAACAGTGATCATTTGAAAAACAGAATTTAAAAAATCTTCCTTGTATTTCATCTTCATCTCACTCCGGCACAGTGGGTGATTACATGAGAATAGCTGGACTTATTTGTAATATTATATTAATTGTTTGTATTAATACCAGTGTCTGATCTTGTTAGTTGTGTTTTATGCAATCAGGGAAAAACTTCAAGACACTAGGATTCATTTTCACCTCCAGTATTTTAAACTTTAAGAGCAAAATGACCACATTTAAAACATTTTATCATCATTTACTACTTGGGTAAAGTTGGTTTTATAATCGCACATTCGGACTTCTGATAAATTCAGACTTTCCAATAAATGTGCAATAAATTAATGTTTGTGAATTTTAAGCAGCAACATGATATTGACAACCAACGATTGTCAACTTACAACATTTTTCACAGTCGATCAAAATAGGCAAGTATTGTTTTAATGGCATATTTACTTTACCCAAGTTCATTTACTCAATATGTTTCTGAAGTGTGACATGATATCATATTATATATGAATATGTAACAGTTAAATGTGTTTTAGCTTATTGTGTAAGATTTAAGCCTTCTTCTTACTGAAATCATCCAATGAATTTTATGATAAATAGATAAAATAAACATATTTTACAGTCAGTTGGTTTTAAGTTTAAATAAAATATTTGTTTTGTTTTTGCTTCCCATTTTGCTTTGGCCTCAAAAATGGATTAGATGAATTTGGCAGGTGTTAATCTCCCATCCTGACTGTATAACGCCTGACTCATGTGCATTTTAAATACATTATCTTTATAATTCATATATGATGTATCGTCATATCTTCTATTAACATGATTGGTTTATAAACACATAGTGAACAATACAGAAAAAATACAACTTTGGTAACCTTTATTGCTTCTAAAATCAATATGTACAAGAATCAGATGAAAAAGCAGCTGCTGTAATGGGCAGTAATGTGCACTACATCTTTTTGACCATTAGATGGCAGTAAAGTCAATGGAAGTCTAGAAAAGATTTGAGTAATGAAACTAGTTCCTCCATTTTGAGAGGCTGTTCACAGCAGAGCCATGGGTGGAGCGTGAAGTCCAGCTCCTCCTCTCTGAATGTAATTTGGGTGTAATGGGCGGAGCTAGAAGGTCAAACCACACCCTAACCCGACCCATAACTCCATCCCTCCACCCATTAGATCCACAGAGCTGGAGATGGAGGTCATTTGGCTCTTCGTTGAGCACCACTTGTCCATTTTTTGGAGTTAAATAGATCCGTTAGTGATGTACTAATGTTCATCAGTCTGGTGTCTCAGTGCTTGTGTTTTCTGTCAGAAACTGGCACTGACCCACTTAAACACAATGTAGTTGCTGATGGTTAAGACTGTTATTCATGGGTGTGTGTGTCACCCACCGCTTCATGTGTTAAACAGAGTTTGTGTGAGAAAGAGGAATTGAAACTAAGAGCTGTAAAGATGCTGCTCAGACGCTCCTGCAGACATGATGAACATCTTTAACTGTTCTTTCTCAAAGCAAACATCTTTCACATATTCTCTCACAAAGATTTAACAATAGTGAGCTCTACAGAGATAAAGCTTGTGTTTGACATCTGGAGACATTAACTCTCTTCTCCAGTTGTTCTTGTGTAGTTGAGATGACGGTCACACATCACCAGGAAGAGGAAGACCAACATTTAGCTGCACTTTATAAGTGTGAAAACTGCAGGCGTTTGACGGCTTAAACTGATGATGATTTTGTCATTTGTGCGTCGACACTGACACACTGACACTGCAGAGCGGTAAGAACATTTTACCATTATTGTTTGAGTTAAAATAATTCAGCAGGGCTACGACTGATATTTATCAAACTGTTTTAGGTGAATGTTGATTTGATGAAGTGATTTGAACTCCAGAAGCTCAATCTGTTGTAGATTCATGTGTAAATATTGTGTGAAGCTCTTTAGACACACGAGGCCTGACATGAGAAACATCATCAGTTCACGTCAAGCCTTCAATGAGCCGTGAATTATTCTGAAATCATCATGTGCTTTATCTGTCAAATAGAGTTTGTGATGTTGTATAGAGATGAGGCTCATAATGTGATAATCGTCAGTTTTCTGATTGCAGAAGTCACTATGGTGTCGTCTCTCATAAAGTCTCTTCCTCTGATCGTAGTGATCATGACTGCGGGTGAGTCTTCAGTTTCACTCACTATACAGATATTTGAACAAAAGATGATTGAGATCTTCACACTTACAAACTGACATCAGTGTTTTACTGTCAGCTGACATAAAAATATTCAGAAGTTAAAAGTTATTTGTTTAAAACACCTGAAAGTCTTCATTTCTCATCTCTGTGTTTCAGGGGTTGATGGTCAGCAGGATTGGGGAGTGAATTACAGCCCTTCATATGTTTGTGCATTAAAGGGATCAACAGTGAAAATATCCTGTACTTTAACATATCCTCATGGTCATGTGATCAGAACAGCCTTCTGGACCAAACCTGTTGTAACTCAAGGAGAACCACCTGATCTGCAAAATGATCCAGGAAATACAGGAAGAGTTCAGTATCACAGAGAATATAAAGACACTCACAGCATCACTTTGGTGAATGTAACAGAAGCTGATAAACACGTCTACTACTGCAGATTTACTACAAACATTGCTGGTGGAAAATGGACGGGGATTCCTGGAGTCAGCTTGACGTCACAGGTAAAACTAGTGAACTCTCAGAAATAGACCAGAGAAACACACACACACACACACACACACACACACACACACACACATCAAACACCAACCAACTAAGCAAAGTTTTGTCCAGTAGACGTCTTTTCAACATCTTTGTCACAAAAGTTGTACGTTGAAAAGACGTCCACTGAGGAGACAGAATGAAAGTTTTTATTATGTCTTTTTTTGATGTCTTCTGAACATCCAATATAGATGTTCATGGAACCTCCGTACAAGGTTAAAAAAATAAAATCTCAGCCACGGATTCATCCATAGGCAGTAAAACACACGTTCACACCTCTAGTCAACTTATCATCTGTAATTCACACATCTTTGGATTGTGAGGGAGACCAGATCTAAAGGAAAGGTTTTCTGGCTCAGCTGAGACTCGAACCAGAGACCTTCTTGTTGTGAGGAGACTGTGGCCACGTTTACATGTACACTTTTTTATCATTCCTATTAAATTAATTCTGATTGAAATTCGGTGGACTGTTTACATGAAATGTTATCTAAACTGATATGTTGGCGATTTCAATCGGAATGACTATGCGCACATTAGCGTATGTCCTGTTTGCCGCCTTTTATTTCTGTCAAGATGGAGTCCATGATTTATTATGCGTGATATTTTTATGTAAAGTGTTGCTCTTAATCTCAATTCTACCCCTCCATCCTCCAAAAAGCAGAAGCATGTGGATGAAGGTCTATAGTAATGATACACTAAGTTCCTTCAGTGAATTTAATTAATGTGTTTCAGTTTTACTCGTTTAATTTTCAGTGTTGAGTGTTAAAATATTCAGTGTTGGTTCTGGGAACGTAAAAAACATCCAGTTTTCTTGACATTAGAGGAACGTTTTTTATAAGGTATAATGTTCCTCAAACGTTCTTTCAACTTAATTAGGGCCCGGGCACCGATGATGTGAGGACCCTATTGTAATTGCTCGGTCAAATATTCTTCTTCTCCAAAATGAATCGCATTTTTGAGGGCCTAAACATGCTCAAAACTCAAGAAACTTTGCACACGCGTCAGAAGTGGTGAAAATGTATGTCTGATATGTGTTTCAGAATTAGGTGTGGCAAAATGTCTCGATAGCGCCACCTACAAAATTTCAATTAAGTGCCTTTCGCGCTACGTAAAAGAAATATGAAATTCGGTAGACACATGTAACAGCCCAATACTTACAAAAAAGTGTCTGGGTGCAAAATCTGAAAACCCAACAGGAAGTGAGATATTTTGAGTTTTCTCTGCAAAATGTTTGCAGTTTTTGCCATTTCCAGACATTGTACTTCAATGAACTCTGTCTAGAGCTTTAATCAGATCAACATCATATTTGGTCAGTCTAATCCTAAGGCCTTAGCAATGTTAATTTGTCTGTGGCGGTCATGTTTCGCCATGAAAGAGGAAGTTGTTGTAACTCAGGCATACAGTGTCCGATCTGCCCCAAACTTCACATGTTTGATAAGAGTCCTGGCCTGAAGACTTTGGCGTTATATTACTGTCAAATGTCGAGAGCGCGTTATTGTGATGCAAGAGCACATCAATGTAATGCTCGAGTGCAAATCTCTCCGCTCGCACACGGATTTCCTTTGCTCTCTCGCAAAACTGGATGCTTATTAATATAGAAACCATCCAAGTGCCTCATTCAAAGCCATTTCTAAGATATGGACTACATTTTGATTAATATTATTAAATATTATTAAATTGTAAAGAAAATTAAATATCCATTTTTGTCGAAAGAATTCCATGTGCAATTCACTCTCAGCCAATAAGATTCCACGTTGCATTTTCATGGATCAGTCATCTCTTCTGATTGGTTGATAACCATTGACAGCATTTAATCCAGAAGCAAATTAATTTCTGCAAGAGCACGGAGAGATTCGTGAGGTCACAGGACACAGTTTGAGCGCGCACACACAATATCTGAGGAGAAGCAGTTCATAAGAGAGCACTGTATGTTTGAGAGCGCGCATCCAGTTTTGCGAGAGAGCAAAGGAAATCCGTGCGCGAGGGGAGAGATTTGCGCTCGAGCATTACATTGATGTGCTCTTGCATCACAATAATGTGCGCTCAACATTTGACAGTAAAATAATGCCATAGAAGACATCTGACAATATTCAGTACCAAAAATGCTAGAAACACGTTAAATCATGCAACACTTGGCCGAGTGCTAATGTATGCGATTAACGCCACCAAACAGGAAGTTGTTGTAACTCAGGCATACAATGTCCGATCTGCCCCAAAATTCACGTTTAATAATAATCCTGGCCTGAAGACATCTTCATGGCAACATTCAGTTATAGTCAAAGTGCCACCTCCTTGCAGCAGGAAGTGTTGCACATCAAAATGACTTTGCCATATTTCTCCTATATTTACTCTCTCAAACGCATATCGCCCACTGTTCACTGTTTTCCTAAGGCCTCCGGGTGGTGGTGGCGCCGGGTACGAGGACCCTTTCATCGCTGCTGGCAGCTTTAATTTTGATTTAAAATTCAACATTGTAGGAACGTTGATTTGTAACATTCCAGGAACATGAAAATGTTCAGTTTCCTTAATGTTAGTAGAATGTTTTTAAAGGTTAGTATGATGTTCCTGAAACATTCTTCCAATCATTCAAACACCTGCTGTGAACAAACACTGAAAGAAAGAGAAATAAGAACACAAACTACAACTTTCTTCAGCCACAGCCTTAGATGAACTGAAGATAAAAGACATTAAATCTCTGAAGATCTGATTAAACAATTCCACTAACAGCATTACCAGCTTCACTTATTACTAATCTGATTACTAAATTGATCAATTAGCATTTATTGAATTGAAAGTATTTATTGTAATTGTATTTGCATACAAAGAAATTAAGAGCACTGCTCCTGACTGATGTTTGAAAATCAAACCTATAACCACAACAAAAGATAATATAAAAATATAAATAATCACGTTGAGCGATCTGAGTAAAGTGAGTAAAAATGAGTAAAATATGATATTGCACATTGACAAATTATTTCACATCTGGAATGTCATTATTTGCAGATATAGTATTTCACAGCAACCCAGATAGCAACATTATGTCGGCCCACATCTGGCACATGCTGCAATGAATTACGGTCCTTGTGTGGGCCATTTCTGTTTGCCAGATCTGAGCCACAAGCAGGCCACAGCAATGCCACATGTCAGCCAAGAGCAAAGAAATAAACCTAAACTGGACCTTATCTGAGCCACAAAATCTGTGTATATTAAATATTAGAGTCATCTCAGCCTTATTAAGCCTGTTAACAAACTGAATCTTCAGTTGAAATCTTCTGTCTGTTAAAATCTTCTAAGTGATTTCTGCAGGAACTCATGCTGTAGTATTGCAGGTTTGTAGTGTAAACACATCAATGGAACAACACAACCCTTACGAAAAACTAGTATACGTCAAGTTCATTTGATCAAGTATACTAAAGTAATGTTCAAGTATAATATCAATGTACTAGTAGTAAACTTGTAAGTGTACTATTTTAATACCGCTTGGGACTAAATTGGCCCAATTGAAGTATACGTTTAAGTGTACTATAAGTGTAACAGTAGTAAACTTTAACTAGTTCACATTTGTACTGCATCTGTACTAAAAGTGAACTTATACTAGTATACTAGTAGTTTACTATTTTAATACTAGTAGTAGCTACATTTTTAGTATACGAAAGTACACTTTGAAATATACTCTCAGTAAACTGCTAGTTTAGTGCAAGTATACTTTTAAGTTTTCTTTAAGTGAACATGACATCACACTTATAGTTTACTTTTTATATATTATTTTTGCACTTTAAGCATACTTCTATGTTCCTACACAGCAAAAACTGCAGTGTTAAATTAACTCTCCAGGGAGTACAGGTGAGACCATACTCAAGAGTGTTAAAGTTAATGAGATAATTAAGTGATTAATTGAGTGATGATTGAGCATTATTGAAGACACCTGATGATAACAAGCAGAATCACCAAAGGAGAAAATCACAATTTTTAAGCCACCATCGTGGAGATGAGGGTTTGCTTTAGTTGGGCTCTTGACCCTTGACTTTTAAAATAAAGTTTTGTTTGGGCTGTTTTAACTGAGTTATAACATCCAGACAAACAAGTGGAAAAAATGGTCAGGTGATGTTGGTTATGTTTTTACATAATCATTATTTGGTCTGAATCTGAATTTAGAGTCCAATCTCTGAGTTAGATTTACGTTATTGATTACAGCAGCACAAGATCTGCTTTATCACATAATCTGAAGGATTTCACAAACAGTTGTTCTGAGCAAAAAAAAAATATATATATTTTCTCTTAGGCACACACAGACACAGAATCAGCCTGTGAATCTCAAGGACGGTGACAAGCACATATTCTGATCAACAGATCAACTCTGAACATTAGAAAAAAGCTACTAAAAAGTCACATAAAACGGAACAAAATAAAATATGAGAATAAAGAAAATTACTAAGACAATTCAGCTCATAATTTATTCATGCAGCAATGCATGATGGGAGCCATGGATGAATTTTGATTGGTGGCTCCCAGAATGCACTGCAACATGCTTTATTATTCTCACCATTGTTGAGATTCACAGGCTGATTCTTGATGTCTGTGTGTGCCTAAAAAAGATTTTTTTTTGCTCAGAACAACTGTTTGTGAAATCCTTCAGATTATATTGATAAAGCTGATCTTGTGCTGTAGAATCACAGTTCTGCTGTAATCAATAATGTCAATCTAACTCAGAGATTGGGCTCTAAATGAGTTCAGTGATTCAGGGCAAATAATGATTATGTGAAAACATAACCAACACACCTGACCATTTTTTCCTTGTTTGTCTGGATGTTATAACTCAGTTAAAACAGCCCAAACAAAATTTTATTTTAAAAAGTCAAGGGTCAAGAGCCCAACTAAAGCAAACCCTCATCTCCACGATGGTGGCTTAAAAATGTGATTTTCTCCTTTGGTGATTCTGCTTGTTATCATCAGGTGTCTTCAATAATGCTCAATCATCACTCAATTAATCACTTAATTATCTCATTAACTTTAACACTCTTGA